>JAQGAT010000067.1:0-70666 GCA_034687845.1 Pantelozetes paolii | reverse complement strand
CACTGCTATAAAACACATGTTATAATAGCAATGCATACTCTTATTAGTTAATATGACGTCATCAGAGATAGCCCGTTTTTGAATTGAACCTCTCAATTGATGATACCTAGGTTCTATGTGACAATAACCTTGGTCTAATAAGGGTTGAATAAAAAACATATATTTAATACAAACGATAATTTATTTTCAAAAATAAAAATCAAAGCAATAATTAATTAATTAATACAAAAATAGCTGCCTTTGTATTGAATTTAATTGAATTTTAAGTACAATTGAGAGCTACTGTAGTGTTGTATAAAAGGTTGAGCTCTAAAAACCAGATCCAATTGATTGTTTGCCATTCAGTATCATATTTATAGCTGCCTTAAGAACTAGTATTAAATCAATTCAAACAAATAGTTTCTATGATATGAAAGGCAAACAAACATCACATTTAGTTTTAAATCACAAACCGGTGTTTGATTTCAATTCAATGTTAAATAATATTAAAAATTATAAACTTTTGTCAAAATAATAAAAAGACTATAAAAGTAAGGGTTTGTTGAGAATTGTTGAGAATATGCCCCTGAATTCGACCGCTTTTCTGGTATTAGAGTTTAATTACATAATAATTAAGTCAAACGACAATTTGCTAACAATTATGAGGTGTTTATAGGTATGTGTGGAATGAAATCTTTGGCACTTCGGCCACACAGACAACCGATTACCAGAAAAGTGGTCAAAATCTGAGTTAATTTTTAAATAAAGCCCTGAATTACCCCTAAATATCGTAATTAAGTGTTCGATAACCGATAACCGGAACCGGAATTCATATAAACGATGAAAAGTTTAAACAATGAAATGATTTATGAGTTTTTGAATTATGTTTTCAAAGGAAATGATTGACAAATGAAATGATGAATAAATTAATTGAATGAACACTTCGTATAAAACTTCATATAAATTAGGCTTTGATTCAAGACTTAGATCACAATCTAATCATATGAGACCTCAATCGTCACATATTATGAGATGTCGGGTAATAGTCAGGTGAGGGTTCGGCTACCGGTTCTGGTGTTGTATATAATGGGTTAGGAAAGTCTGGTGGATGTGGCAGAGGTCCGGCGCGCTTAGGTTTGCGCCTATAGGCCATCAGCCAACACGATATGGCCACTGCCACAGCTACCAGTGCTAGTAGTGTTGTTATGATCATTGAAATAATTAAACCTAATTTTGGGAGACAGACGTGTTCTATGTCCTCAACCTTTGGACCGCTTTGGATGGGAAGGGAGGGCTGAGGGTCTCTCTTCTCAAATGTTAAGATGGCATTAGACTGAACCATAATCTCCTCTCTTAGAGCACCCTCTTTGAAGGCATCGGTTAACATAAGGTCCTCATCATTGACCTGACGCTTCTTACGCCGACCGTAAGCATCGACACCTTCGCAGTTGACGGGAGGACAGGACCCAAAACAGACTCTAATATTACACTGAAATCTTAAGTTATTACTCGAAGGAAACTTAAATGCATTGAAACGAGCCATCAGTGACTTCCTGTGCGGATCGTACTCCCAATTGCCGAAAATGCTTGGATCGGTAGCACATCCATTGGCGTCCGTCACCTCGTATTGGAACTCTCCGTCGTCTTCCATAGTCTTTGCGACACAACTTCTGGCAAACCCTCCGTATATGAAGTCCGGCTGAACGTCTACTTTCAATAGTAAATCGTCTCCTATTTCGGCGCTATTAATCTCCCGGCCCTCGAGTGTACAGATAGACATAATACAAGTCGGTGGGGGACCGGTGTTTGCTATTGTGCCTGAAGTGGTAATCATACTGACGTTGAATCCAAGAGTAATAGTCTTTTCTCCGGTATTGTAGACACATTTGATGTGATAAGCTCTGGCCCTAAATGTCACCAATTTTGGATGTTTTTGTATAATGAGGACAAACGACGCCTCCCCGTCCACATGGATGAGCCCACAGTGACCGAAGAGGACTTTGAAGTCAACCGAATCTCCTTCACCACTGGTCACAAGTCGTCGGCACTGAGGGTCTTGACTATGACCTTTCACATATATAATGCCATCAAATCGGTCCAATTGGACGGACACTTGAACCCCGTCCGCCAAACACATCACTAAAAGTTTAAATAATAATAACATTAATAAAAACTTTCAGTTTAGGGCCGGATATCTATACCATACCTAATATCTCAGAGGGCGGGGGTATTGTTCTCGACTCCACTGGTATTTCTGGCTCTACATAACAGCCAACACTCTTGTCATATGCGTCTCCTATACGACCCTTAGGACAGGTGCAGATGGCCTTATGATCCCGGGCTGTGCACTCGGAATGGGGTCCACATATATAACAGGGGCCTTAAGTTTATTGAAGGGAATAGGAGTTAAAAATAATGAAATAAATTTAAGCGAAGGAATGACTCACTAATGCATTGTTTGCTTCCTAAGTCACACTCCCTATCATTAGCGCAGTCGTCCACAGCTCTACAGCCGTCAATCTGTATACAACCCTTGACATAGGGGTCACCAATGCTATCAACGGGACAACTGCACTCATAGCCTCCCGGTTTGTTGTTACAGATAGCACCCGAACCACAGGTGACGTGAAGGCATTCATTTAAGTCAATACATTCACCGCTTGGATGTAATTCATAGCCGTGAGGACAGACACAAAAACCACTTGAGCTGCCGGTATATACACACTCTTCATTGATAGGACAGGGATTAGTTGTCGTACAGTTTTCAGACTTTATGAAACAGTAATCGTTTTCTCGGAAGTAGTTTTGAGGACAGCCACAGGTGTTTGAGTCCAAACAAATCAAGTTTCCGGGACAGTGGTAGTCAATCCCACAAACAATCTTCTTAAAGCATAACTTAAATGGATTCCCTTCGTGGCCGGGCGGACAATAACAGTCCGACTGGTGGTTCTCTGTTCGACAAATTGCGTTTTGACCGCACTTGTACTCCAAGTGCCCTCTCACTGAACACGGATCTGATGTAAAGCATAAATACAATTAAATTCTGAGTCAAAAGTGATGACAAATATATGACAAACCATAACATTCTCCAGAAGTGAAATCACATTTCTTAGTGAGGGAACAGTCAGAATCTGCTCGACATCCTCTCAATGGGGGCGGTATTACACGACATCCCTCTCTATAGGGATCGCCTTCGTATAGATCCAAACATTTGCATTCATATGAACCCAAGAGGTTAAGACACGACGCGTTCTTTGAACAGACAATACGCGGCTCTTCTATGCATTCATTTATGTCTTCGCAGAGACCGTCCAGAGATAGTCTGAAACCGCGCGGACACACACAGAATCCGCCTCCCGTTCCACTGAAAATGCATTCTTGGTTTGATAGACATGGGTTAGTTGTCGTGCACTTCTGACTCCTCTCTGAAATTCATTAAAATTTTAAATGAAATAAAAGTTTTGAATAAATATTGAAATAAAAGACTAATTACTCGAACAGTAATCCAATTGTCTTTCGTAGTCCTGAGGACAACCGCACTTGTGGTCAGAAAGACAAACCAGATTTCCGGGACAATTGCCATCAGAGACACACTCAACAGGTTTGCGACAGATTTCGTATGGATTTCCAAAGTATAATGGTTTGCATTTACACTCTTTCCTGTGGTTAACAACAGCGCAAATGGCGTTCTGTCCGCACTCGTAGTCCTGAAGACATGGGCCTAAAAGTAATGAACAGATAATTTGGTTAATCTTTGCCTAAAAACTGATGAATGAGTGAAGACTTACTCAAACACTTGAAGTCAATGCAAGCCTTGTCTTCATGACAGTCAGAGTCGTGAAGGCATTCCTGTTTTGGTGTTTCCGCTGAAAGTTGTGTTCAATTATTATAATTGTAATCAAAACTAATATAAACTAATAACTCACCAAAACATCCGGTGCCGTACGCGTCACCTGTGCTGCTGGAAGGACAGGAACATTTATAACTACCGGCTGTGTTGACACACATAGCTCCGGGTCCACAGGGGAAGGCTGACTGATCGCATTCATTGATGTCTCTACAGAAGCCGTCGGATGTCATAGTAAATCCCCTTGGACATATACAAAATCCATTTCCACCGCTTTTAACGCACTCTTGGTTTTGAGGACAGGGAGTAGTTGTTGAACAGTTGACGCTCACAACTGAGATAACATTGATATGAGTTTATCCACTCTTTTATGATAATATAATGAATGCTTACGAATACAAAACGAAGACAACTGTTGGAAAGGTTTAGCACAACCACAGTAGTCACCCAAACAGTTCAGATTCCCGGGACAGTCGGTATTACTGGCACACGAATCACGGATAGAGCACTCAACGTTTGGATTTCCTCTATGACCCGGTGGACAATTACACTCAGCTCTTGATGCCAGTGCTTTACAAATGGCTCCTTTGCCACAAACTCCAGGTCTCGAACAGATGTCTGGTTTAGAAGAAGAAGTTAATGAATAAACTCATTGAGTGCTCAATCAATACAAACCATAACACTCTTGAGTAACGGGATTACACTTCTGCTCGTCCTTACAGTCCGAGTCAAGAGAGCAAACAGGAAGTGGAGATCTACAACCTGTCGGGCCATAAGCGTCGCCGACCAATGGCATAGGACACGAGCACTTGAACCACCCAGGTAGATTAGTACAACTAGCACCGGGACCACAAGGCACTCGTTCTTTCAAACATTCATTGATGTCTTTGCACTCTTGGTTTGCACAAACATATCCATTACCGCAATCCTTATCCACTTCGCACTCAACCGAAACTTTAGTACATTGTCTCAGAGGATCGCCTGTATATCCGGGCAGACACGAGCACTGGGCCTCATGTTTCTCAGCTCTGCATATAGTGTTCACACCACACATGCCTCCAATACTGCATGGACTCTGACAGAAGCCATTGACACACGCCTTATCGAAGGGACAGTTGTTATGCATTCGACACCCGACTAGTGATGCAAACAATTGGTTAATATATAAGACAATAAGAAAGAGGAATGGTTTGACTACCGATGCACTTCTGCTTCAAACAAATTCTTTCGAGACCGCAGTCGTCATCGTTTCGACACTCGGGAGGTATTTCTATGTATATAATCAGAGGTTAGGTATAAATGATTAACCGATAGAGTGGTGACAAACCTCTGCACTCGACTTCCGGATCTCCTCTAAAACCTGAAGGACAGCTACAGATGGCCACGTGATTAGCGGCCGAACAAATAGCTTCCCGACCGCAGGCGCCGCTATGACTGCAAGGGTTAATGCATTTGCTTTTCACACAAGACTTATCTGACGGGCAATGACTCGATGTTCTGCAACCGTCTGTTCCGCACAAACAATAATATTAAATACAATGAAAAGCAAATCAAGTGTTCAATACTTACAAACGCACCGTTGGTTTTGACAGATGTGTTCGAGTGGACACTGAGGATCAGATGTGCATTCAGGCGGAGGTAGTATTCTTTCGCACAACACTTTGGGATCACCCGTGAAGTCTGGAATACACGTACAGATCCTGTCGTGGTTTAATGGTTTGCACACAGCGTTCAGACCACAGGCACCGAACAAATTGCAAGGGTTTTGACAATTCTTATTAATACACGACTCCTCGAACCTACAGTTGGCGTCATTCCTACAGCCGTCTACCCGTCCAACAGATATAAGTATTTAATGAATACAAAACACATTTATAGAGGACTTACCGATGCATCGGTTGGTCTCACATATCTTTCCCAGAGGACAGGCAGCGTCCTGTTCACAGTAGTCGTCGGGAATGGGTTCGCATTTCATAAATGGATTTCCCCTATAGTTAGGAATGCATTCACAGCGCGGCCTATGATTAAAGGGCTGGCAGTTTGCGTTCACTCCACAACTGTTCGGCAATAGACAAGGGTTTTGACAAATGCCGTGAATACAGGCCCGGTCTTCGTGACAGTTGTTGTCAAGACGGCACCCGGATATGCATTGAGTGTTTTCACATATCTGTCCCAAAACGCATTCACTATCTTTCAAACACTGTGGCGGCGCTTCAGTGCACACGACGTTTGGATTACCTTTAAGGCCGGGCGGACACGTGCAGATGGAGGTGTGATTGAATGGCCTGCAAATGGCATTACGACCGCAAACACTGAAAAGACTGCACGGGTTCTGACAAATACCGTTAATACAGGACTCTTCGAGACCACAGCCCTGACTGTCACGACACCCGATAATACACCTGTGGTTCTCACAAACCAATCGATTCCCACAATCGCTGTCACGATTGCATTCTCTAACGTCTTGAAGCGGTCGGCACTCGACATGTGGGTCACCAATGAATCCCGAATGACACGAACACACGGGTCGGTGAGCGTTGGAAATACAGTCGGCATTCAGACCACAAGAGTTGGGGTTTTCGCAGGGATTGCGACAAATCCTGTTATAACATGTTTGGTCAGGTGTGCAGTGGTCGTCGTGACGACAGCCCTCAATACAGTTACCCGATTCACAGATTGAACCAAAACTACACTCAGAGTCAGCGCCACAACCGAGCAGTTGGTGAGAGTCTATGCGCTCACAGATAGCAAAGGGATCGCCACTGAACTCAGGCGGACAACTGCAGACTGTCCTATGGTTTTCGGACTGACAATAGGCGTTGCGACCACAGGCGCCAAATACACTGCACGGGTCTTGACATCTCTGATTAATACAGGCCATAGTGTAGGAACAGGTATCGTCTGTACGACACGCGTCAATGCATTTTCCGTTTTCGCATATCTGACCCGTTCCGCAGTCACCGTCGTGTAAACAAACCGGTATTATAACTGGTGTGCACTGGATGTTGGCGTCTCCGGTAAAACCTGGAGGACATGAACACCGGGGTCTATGACCAACTGTTGAGCACTGGGCGTTCACACCGCATGAGTCGGGATAATCACAAGGATTGAGACATTGCCTATGGAAACAGGCTCTGTCTTGAGGACAGGTGTCATCGAAACGGCAGCCAACTATACAGATACTCTGTTCGCACAGGTATCCCAAATGGCAGTCTTTATCGTTAGAGCACTGAAGGGCTGGCAGTTTAGTAACAGCTTTGCAGTAATCGTAAGGATTTCCTTCAAAACTGTAAGGACAGCGACACTGAGGTCTGTGTAGGACTGGTTGACAATTAGCGTTCTGTCCGCACGGGGTTTGAACGGCACAGGGATTAACACATTTGCTGCCATAACAGGCCCTATCGAAGGTGCAGTCAGAGTCACGACGACAACCCGTAAGACAAGTGCCGTCATCGCAGATCTCTCCCGGATTACAGGCGGTATCGGAATAGCATTGCTTTTGAATGGAAACGCAATAGTGATGTTCGCATACCTTTCCCGGTCCGCAGTGACTGTTCTCTTCGCACTCGTATTCAATCGTCTGTTTCTTTTCAACGCAATGTACTTTAGCATCACCCTGGAAGTTTGGTGGACACGAACACTCGGCCTTATGGTTGACTCCTTTGCACAAAGCATTGAAACCACAAGAGGTTTGCACAGAACAGGGATCACTGCACCGGCGGTTAATACAGGACTTATCGAACGGACAGTTAGAGTCAGCTCTACAGCCAATAATACACCGATTGCTGACACATATCTTTCCCGAACCACAATCGTTATCGATATAACATTCCTCCTGTTCCACCTGACACGACAGGGTTGGGTCTCCGGTATAGCTCTCAGGACAACGACATAAGCCGTCGTGATTGATGGCAATGCACTGGGAGTTTGTGCCACAGATCTTCACAGAACATGGGTTTTGGCACAACTTATTAATACAAGCTTTTGTGAAATCGCAGTCACTATTACTTCTACAGCCGTCGACGCACCGACTCTTTTCGCATATCTCTGAAGGCCTGCACTCATTGTCTGACACACAACCAGAAATGACAGCGCATTTACCACTCGCGCAGATATACCCGACCGGACAGTCCTCGTTCTTACGACAGGTTGGCATTTCTAAGCACTGGGCTTCTGGATTACCCGTATAGTTGGGAGGACAGGTACATTTGGGCCGGTGGTTGAAAGGAACACACTCTGCATTCACACCACAAGAACCTCTAAAACTGCAGGGATTCTGACATTGTTGGGAATAACAGGTCATATCCAGAGCACAGTCGTCATCGCGTCGACAACCAGTAAAACATTTTCCTTTAACGCACAGGTGTCCAACCGAACAGTCCTTATCGGCAGTGCATTCAAATCGAGTAATACATTGCCTATGAATACAGAACTTATCGAGAGAACAGTCGGAATCGGATTTACAAGAAATAGCTTCTTGTGCTGGAAGTGTGCATCTGATGGTTGGGTTGCCTTCAAATGGTGGCGCGCAGTGACAAACGGGTTGATGACCTTTGGGATGGCAGACAGCGTTCTCACCACAAACCCCACTGTATAGACAGGGATTAGTGCACTGAAGGCTAATACAGCTCTGGTCATCAGCACAGCCGCCATCAGATCGACATCCAGTAATGCATTTGTAATTTTGACATATCTTTCCTCCCGAACCACAGTCAACATCAACAACACAATCCATTCGACGACAGGCGAGCTTAGGATTACCCGTATATCGTGTAGGACAGGAACATAAGGACTGGTGATTCACACCATTACATATGGCATCCGTTCCACAGGCCATAGGACTCGCGCAGACATTAAGACATTTCCGGTTAATACACGACTCACTTGTTAGGCACTCGCCATCAGATCGACACCCGGGCATACATTTGCCGCCATCGCAGACGAATCCAAGAGGACAGACATCATCACTGGTGCAGATGATAGAGCACAGCCTATCAATACATTTCTCATTATCGAAGCACTCGTTGTCTGAACTGCACTCTACTCTACACAGAGAGCTCTCACATCTACTTCCGAGTCCACACGTGTCGATAGCACTGCAAGTAGTGGTCACTCGAACGCACTCTACGTAGGCGTTGCCAATTGAGCCCTCTTTGCACGAACAGACCTTCTCGTGTTGGCCAACAGTGCAAATAGCATTAGTACCACACGCTGTAGGGCTGGCACAGGGATCTATGCACAGGTTGTTAATGCAAGCATCAGATGAAGCGCAGTCAGAATCGGAACGACAGCCAACATTACAGGTGTTTTGAAGACATATCTCACTGGAAGGACAGTCACGGTCTTTGGTGCAGTGGATATGGCACCGGCCGTTCGTACACTTCTCGTCTACAGCGCAGTCTTTATTAGCACTACATATGGGTCGACACCTATTGTTGGTACAGAAGTGTCCGGAATAATGGCAATCGATGTTTGAGGCACAGGATATCGATTCCCTCATACAACCGACGTTAGCGGATGGACGGCCGACAAAGTTTTGAGGACACGTACAACTGATTCGATGGTTGACGACATTGCACAGGGCGTTGGGACCACAGGCAGCGCTTCCTTCGCACGGGTCTATGCATTGATTGCGAGTGCAAACCAAGTGATCTCCGCATTGAGTGTTAGAACGACAACCCGTTTGACACCTGTTTTGACTACAGATCTCGTTGTGTTGGCATTCGTTGTCGTTTCGGCACAAAAGGGAACAAAAACCAGAGAAACACTTCTCCCCTAACGCACAGTCTTTGTCCGAACCACACTCTGGCCTACATCTGCCTTCAGAGCAGAAGTGGTTGTGCGGACAGTCATTGTTGGACAGACACATTCGGGTGACTCGAGTGCACGTGAGTTTCGCATTACCCGTGAAACCGGACGGACAGTTGCACACCGGCTGATGGGATATCATATTACAGATGGCATTCGTTCCACAAGAGGTCGGAGTATCGCAAAGGTTTTTACAGCTGTTTAGAAGACAGGCCTCTTTGAACAGACAGTCATTGTCTGTACGGCACCCGACTTGACATCTCTTGTTTGTGCAGATCTCACCGCTCAGGCACTCTTCATCTGTAGCGCAGCCCAAAACACAACGCTTTTCTGAACAAATCTCTCGAAGAGCGCAGTCTTTCTCTGAATGACAGGGCGGTCGACATCTACCTGAGTCACAGATCATACCAAATAGACACTCCCTATCCGTTGCACAGACAGAAGGTATTCGTACACAACCTCTTCGGTGGTCATTGGGATCGCCGGCGAAGCCCTCAGGACAGGTGCATACGCTCTGGTGGTTCTCTATTCTACACATTGCGTTCGGTCCACAGGTTTGGGGTCTTTCGCATGGGTTCTGACATTTCAAAGTACCCGTGAAATCAGGTTCACAAACAGCATTGGGAGGACAATCGGAGTTCCCATTCGGACATTCATTAGGGCCACGACATCCCGGCTCCCCATAAGGCGACCCAATATTCTTCTCTGGAGGACAGTTGCACTCAAAGCCTCCAATTTTATTCCTGCAAATGGCTGAGCGATGACAGGGTTGGGACAAACAGTAGTTGATTGATATACAACCGGCCACCGGATCGCCTTCGAAGCCCTCCAGACATCGACAAACAGCTGAGTGTTGTTCGGAATTGCAAATAGCATTGTCTCCACATATCCTCTGCTGACGGCACGGGTCGACACAATTGTATTTTGAACAAAACTGATTGGGTTTGCAGTCCTGGTTGTCAATGCACTCAATAGGTTTGCACCCATACTTGTCATCTGTAGGGTTGCCCACAAACCCGGGCAGACATTCGCAAACCGGTTGATGATTACGTGTTTTGCAGGCGGCGTTACGACCGCACAGTACGCTTTCGCACACATCTATGCAATCTGTATGTCCTCTTTGGTCAGCCCTACAGCCCAAGTGGTCATCGCATTCAATATCGGACTGACATTTGCTTTCAATTCTTGAAATACATTTCAAGTTCGTGCACTTGTAGTCTTCAGCGCAGTCTGTATTTGATTGGCAAACCTGAACGCACTTCCCATTTTCGCACCGTTCGTTTTGAGTGCAATCTCTATGAGAACTACAAGAAATACGGCAGAAGTGGTCGACATAACAGAACTGAGAGGTCGGGCAGTTGTCATCGGTATCACAGGGAAGTCGTTTCCTGCAGCCGGCAATGGGGTCACCGATATGTCCATCCCTGCACTTACAGGTATAGCTATGTATTTGGGGAACGCAGACAGCATTGTCTCCACAAGCGGTGGACGTCTGGCAAACATCAATGCATTTGTTTTCATAGCAAACATCGCTTTCTTTACTGCAGTCCAGACTTGTTGTGCACTCGACTCTCTCGCACCTGACATATGGATCGCCCAAATAGTTGTGAGGACATGAACACCGGGGCCTATGATGTACTGACACACAACTGGCATTCACTCCACAAACGGTTGGGTCATTACAACGATCTCTACATTTGGGAACTCCGGCCACAAGTATACAGGAGGCAGAGTCGGGACAATCGGAATCTCCATTATAACAGACGTCTGGTTCGTGACATCCCGGGTGTGTATAGGCATTGCCCACCAAATTGTGCGGACACTTACAGCTGAAACTTCCCGGAGTGTTGTCACAGATGGCTGTGTTATGACAGGGATGTAATCGACACTCGTCTACATCAACACAAATGAGTCGTCCGTTGTTCTCAAATCCCTGTTCGCAACGACAGGCCGCCTGTCGGTCGCGGATAACACACGTCCCGTGCGGTCCGCAGTCGACGCTATCGCAGGCGTTCTCACACAAGAAGTTAACGCATTGTCTATCGTAAGGACAGTCGGCGTCGTGAAGACAATCCACTTTCTGACACCCATTGTGTCTATTATATGGATCTCCGGTATAGAACCCAACCTCTGGACACTTGCAGAGCACCTGATGGTTGCTAACAGTGCAGAGAGCGTGAGGTCCACAGGGGTTGATATCACAAGGGTTGACACATTTGGAAACACCATTGAAATCTGAACGACACGCGGCGTTCTTCGGACAGTCGGAGTCCCCTCGAGGACACTCTCCCGGGTCTTGACATCCGGTAAACCCGTCCCCTATTTCTCCGTCAGAACACATACAACGATAACTTCCGGGAATATTCTCACAAATGGCTGTTTCATGACAGGGAGTGCTCAGGCATTCATTGACATCAACACATCCCAGGCCTGTCTTGAATTCAAATCCAGGAACGCATAAGCATTGAGTGTTAGCACAGATTTGGTTTATACTGCAGTCGCCGTCTGAACGGCACCCGGAGATGCAAATATGATTACTGCAGACCTCACCGGTTGGACAGTTGCTATCACTTGAACAGGTCATCGCACAGTTAGCATCAATACATTTCTCTCCTTCAACACACTCAGCACAGGGAGCTTTGCATAGAAATCCATGACAGGTGTGACCCACAGGACATCCAGTGTTGTCAATACAATCGATTAGTTTTCTTCTGCAGCCCATAATAGGGGTCGGATAGCCTTCAAACCCATAACCACAAGTGCAGGTGAGGTTGTGGTTCACAACAGAGCACAAGGCGTTCGGTCCACAAATGCTTTTAATTTCGCAGGGATTTTGGCACCGGTTCTGAATGCATGCCTGATGTGAATCGCACTCATAGTTGTCTCGACACCCGATATTACAGTAACCCTTTGAAACACAGGCCTCATTGGGTGGACAGCTGTCATGAACTATACACGCCTTCACACAGAAGTTGTCGACACATCGCTCTCCAGAAGCGCACTCCGTGTCCAAAGTGCATACGAACCGACACTGACCGTCAACACAGGCCTGACTGTCACCACAATCGGGATTTGATGTACAAAGACGTGATATACGAGTGCAACCGCCCAAGGAGTCCGGTTCTCCTCTAAAGTTATCCGGACAACTGCACTGCGCCGCGTGGTTACGGGTAATGCACACAGCATTCGGTCCGCACTGTAGACGTTCGCAGGCGTTCTTACATAGGTATACACCCGACGGGTCGGGCAGACAAGCGGCCTGTGGGGGACAATCACTGTTACCATTGGGACATGAGTTGGGATGTCTGCAACCGCGCACACCCTTCTCGTACGGGTCTCCGATGTAATCGGGCGGACATTTACAGGTGAAAGAGCCGTGCGATTCAATACATTGTGCGGAAGGATGGCATGGATTGGATTCACACAAACGTGTGGCCACACATCCGGTTCCATAGGGATCGCCTAAATAGCCGGAAAGGCACCGACAGTTCGCACTGTGAGCCTGGGCTACACAAACAGCATTAGCTCCGCAACCGTTAATACAGGGATCGAAACAGTAGTTCTGATTACTACAGGCCTTATTGTCCGCACAGTCCCGGTCTGTAATGCATTCCACTCTTCGGCACCCTTTGCTCACATCGTATGGATTGCCAACATATAGACCCGTCTGAGGGCACCGACACTCAGCCACTCTGTTAATCATAATACAAACCGCACTTTTGCCGCAATCAAAGTGAGAGCACCCGTCGACACACTTGCGAACGCCATTTGTGTCGGGAAGACACACATCGTTTGAATTTATGCAATCTATGTCTGCATCGCACCCGTGGATAGGGATCTGAGAACAACCGGCTCTGCTCTGGGGATCACCAGTGAATCCGGGATCGCATTTGCACTGACCCTTGTGTTGAAGGGAAATACATCTGGAGTTTGAAGTACATGTGAAGTCAATACAGGCCTCATAGCACTTGTAGATTCCAAAGGGATTGGAACGACATGTCTCGAAGGCCGGGCAATGAGAGTCTTCATTACATTCATTGGTCTTTGGTTTGCAAACTGCGTTCTGGTCTCTAACGAAACCTCCGATGCACTCACAAAACGCCGTGTGATTAGAGGCCACGCAATGAGAACCTGAGCCGCAGTTTGTGAACTGACAGGCATTGAAGCACTTCTTCAGTCCGTTGTTCATAGGTTTGCAAACATCTGTGGGTTCTCTGCAGTCAAAGTCAAACTCGCATTCATTTGTCTCCTTTTGTCGACAACCGTTGAGAACGTTGTCCGCATCGCCGACATAACCGGCCAAACAAACACATTGGGACTTATGGTTGAGTGCTTTGCACTGAGCGTTGGGACCGCAGGACACGGCTTCGCATACATTAACACAATCGAGGATTCCTGAGTGGGTTTGACGGCAGGTCTGAGTTGATTGACAGTCGACATCACTTTCGCATGTATTTCGTCGGAGGGGTTGACATCCGTGGGTGAGATCATAAGCGTCGCCATCAAAACCAGAGGCACAGAAGCATTGGGTTCTGTGATAACTGGTTCTGCAAATCGCGTTTTTACCACAATTCACATACAGACAAGCGTTCGCACACTTCCGGGTGTTTGCAGTGTCGGTGCGACACACGCTGTCCAGTGAACAGTCCTCGTCATTCTTGCACTCATCCGGGTCTACACACATGTGGGACGGGTCGCCAACAAATCCTTGACGACAACTACACTGTGCCCTATGGTTGGATGATATGCACACTGCGTTCTCTCCGCACAGGAAGTGTTCGCAGGGATCTCTACACACGTTTATATCTTCCGGTCCCCTAACGCACACTGAATTGGAAGGACAGGTGTCATCGCTTTCGCACTCATGGGGTACTTTATAACAGCCAACGGTTCCATCGCCTGGTCTTCCGGTATAGCCTTCCTTACAAATACATGAAACGAATTGATTGTTTGTCGTACATATAGTGTTGGGTCCGCACAGGTTGGCAGAGCACCCGTCGGTGCAGTCTTTGATACCATTCTGATTCAATTGACAGATCTCTATAGTCTTGCAGTCAGTATTTGAAGTGCACTGGTCTTTAGGAGAACAGCCTCTCAATAGGTCTTCAGGACTGCCATAAAAGCCTTGTTTGCAGCGACAGCTCGCCTGATGTTCGACTGCAATGCACTGTGCGTTTGGTCCGCATCTGATGGTCTGACAGACGTCCAGACAATCCAACACTCCTTTCCTGTTTGTAACACATCTCTGGTCTTCTCTGCACTCTCTGTCTGATTGACAGAGATTGGGAGCGCAGGCACCCGACGGGTCACCAATGATTCGAGTGTGACCTCCGAGGCATTCACACTGCGGTCTATGGTTTCTACCGATACAGTGCGCGCCTTCACTACATGTGTGTCCAAAGCAGATGTCAACGCAATCCCTAATGTTTTCATTTGTAAGAATACACTTCTTGTCTTCCGAGCACTGGTCGTCTCTATCGCATAGATGTTGTGGTGGTTTCTGACAGCTTCTGATGGCATCGCCTATAAATCCGGGCAAACACTCGCACACCGCCTGATGTCCTCTTCCAACGCAGTGAGCGTTTAGACCACACCTGACGTTAAGACAAATATCTGTGCAGTTCTTCAAACCGTTTTGCATCCGACGACAGGACTGATAGTCCGGACAACTGGAGTCATCAGAACACGTGACCTGAAGGGGTTGACATCCAAACTTGTTGTCATAGGGATCGCCAACGAAGTTAGGCCTGCATTCACAGTAAGGGGTATGACCTGTGCCGCGACATACAGTGTTGATACCACAGAAGAAGTCTTTACAAACGCTTTGACAGTCTCTGAATCCCTGAGGCATTAGAGCACAGGTCTCGTCCTGAGCACAGTCACCGTCTTCGCGACAAATGGGAGGATTGCAGCCCTTGTGCTGATCGTAAGGGTTTCCCTCATAATTGCTCTGACAATTGCATTCAGGCCTTCGACCCATAGCTTCACAGAAGGCGTTGGGACCGCACAGTATGCCATCGCAGACATTAGAGCATCGCTTCTCTCCTTCTGGTGTTTGTCTACATATATACCCATCAGTGCACTCGTCATCCACAGCGCAGGCAATTATTGCCTCGTGAACTGCTGTCCTTGAAGTACATCCCTTCTCGAGGTCGTGGGGGTCACCCGAATGGGCGTCTTTGCAGTAACACAAGGGTTTGTGTTCAGTACTAATACAGTAAGCATTGGGACCGCATTGGGTGGTATCGCACGGATCCACACATTGGTAACCGATCTCTTTGTTTACATAATTGCAAGCGTTGTTAGTCTCGCACTGGGAGTCATGTTTACAAGCATTAGGCTGTGCACAGATCCCTCGGAAACATACGGCACCGGTAGGACAATTGAATGTCGTTGAACACGACGTTCCGATTCCACTGATTTGGTCTTCAATGCCGGCCTCTCGGGGCGGTTGACAGGCGTATAATGGGTTACCGATAAACCCTTGCGGACACACGCATTGGTAGCTTCCGATCACATTAATACAATTGGCACCCGTTCCACATGGGTTGCCCTGAAGACATTCATTCACATCTTCGCAGCCGAGGAATGGGTTTCCATGGAGACCGGCCGGACAGATGCACTCGACACTTGTTGCGCCCTCAAGACAGGTAGCGCTTTGACCGCACACTATATTCTCACATCTGGGCACTGATGTACAGGACTTGTATGGGTTTCCACTGTAGCCTGAATTGCAAACACACTTATTGGGTGTCGAATAAGTGCAGTGAGAGTTGAGACCACATCCGGGGTTACAGATGGGAGGCGTTGGCAGAGGAGGTGCGCAAAGGATGTCAGGGTTTCCGACAAAAAATGGTAAACATTTGCATTGACTGGTGTGAGCGTCACATTTGGCACCGACACCACACTTGCTATCACTACAGCTCTCCAAACACTTGCCGTCAACGCATTCTTGTCCCGAAGCACAGGCCTTCAAAGCGGAGCAGCCAGAGTCGGGATGACAGCCACCACCAGCCCATGGATTGCCATTGAAACCAGACATACACTGACAGACGCCTATGTTATCACTGTTGACAATGCACTGGGCATTGATACTGCACCAGACGTTAGTACAAGGGCTAACACAACCCTGGATCAAATCGTTTGGATTGCCGGTAAACCCGGGTTTGCACTGACATCTCGGCTCGTGTTTGACGGAAACGCAATAAGTGTTTGGACCACAGATTGGTGACAGACAGGCATCGATACAAACACCCGCCCCTCTGTCGCATACGGTGTCGTCCGGACAGTTGTGGTTTGAATCACACTTTGCGGGTCCAAAACAACCTGAGCTGTAAGGATCTCCATCAGCGCCTTGAGAGCACTCGCACTTATAGCTTCCGAGAACATTGACACATATGGCGGACACAGCGCACGGGCCGTTCGGGTCGATGGGTAAGAGAGACGTGCATTCATTCATATCTGTTATCAAATCAATCATTAATTCAAATATTTCTTACATTTTATTATCAATACTACAGACCATGACATCCAGTGTTGGGATTTCCAGTACAGCCCGGTTTGCACCGACATTGGGGTCCATTGGGTCCTAAACTGCACTCAGCATTCTGTCCGCACTGTTGCCAATCACACGGATCTAATGATAGGGTTTAACAGTTAAATACTTAAACTAATAATCTCGGAAACCAAAGTAACCCACGTTTGCAGGTCTCCCCGTCCTGTATGAAAGGGGGCACACATTCACACCATTTGCGAACACACTTCTGATTCGTCGGGCACTGACCGTCCTTTTCACACGACTGGTCTGTGGTTATCACATAAATTAGTTTCAATTCATTATTACAATGCAATCAATGCTTACATATTCGAGTACAGCCTTCTTTGCCAACACCTGAATACCCTGCAGAGCACAGGCATTCATAAGCGCCGGGAATGTTAATACACTGGGCATTAGAGCCGCAAACTTCAAATTCACTCATTTCTTCGCATTCATTGATATCTCGACAAAAACTATTGGCTTCTAATGTGAAACCTTTGGGACAAATACAGTATCCATAACCAGAACCGGTATAAATGCACTCTTGGTTTTGGGGACAGGTATTAACTGTAGAGCAGTTCCGACTCATCACTGAATAAGTAATAAACGAATCAATTAGTAATCAACAAAATTATTTAAATAACTGAAAATGCATTACATATGCAATAATCCCCTTCCCTTACGAAGGGTGTTTGGCACCCGCAGTGGCGGCCATGGAATGGGTCGTCAATGCAAACTGTATTTCCCGGACACTCCTTGTCTTTCTCGCACTTCATAACTGTTTAATAGATTTAATCATTCAATTAATTAATTGTTTTCAATCACTAAAATTGAATTCATGTCTAACCGTCCGGATAACAGACGGAATATGAGTTTCCGGTGTAACCGCTCGGGCAGTGACACACAAAGCCACCGTCCAGGTTGGTGCAGAAGGCATTGAGGCCACAGGGTGACTTTGTCAGTTCCGTACACTCATTCACATCTGAAAATACAAACCATTTTTATTGCAATGTTTTAAATAGAGATAATAATAACGACTAACCCCTGCACTGCTCTCCAACCGCATCCCTGATATAACCTCTTCTGCAAACGCATTGTTGAGAACGACTGGAATTAATGCATTCCTCATTGAGAGGACAGGAATGACTGTCCGAACATATTATCTGTTCTTTTCCTATAATTACAAAAACATTATTAAAAATAATATTCAAATAATAATTGCATTCAATTCTAACCCTCTATTGAACACTCAGAATAGGGATCTCCTCTGAAATTGTGTGGACAAATGCATTCATAAGCACCGGGAGTGTTACGACAAACTGCGTTCTGACCGCACGGGTTGTTCACACAGTCGTCGATGTCTTTAAATATTTAATTAAATATTAATCAATAAATGGATTAATTATAATGTAATGAAAAGCACAGACCAACACAACCGGGTAGACTATTACTCTTCCCTACAAAGCCGTCAGCACAGGCACAAAGAGGATTGCCATTTGAGTCCAATTGACATTTTGCGTGTTCACCACAGAATAGCTGATCGCAAGGGTCTAAGGGTTTGTCAATAAATACCAAAATGAATAAAGAATTGGAAAACAAGTGATTAGTTTTGACTTACGTTTACAGCTCTCCCCGAAGTAAGGGGGAGGACAGACACACTTGTTGTTCTTGCAAATGGCATTCCCAGCACATCCAGTGTTTGCATCACAGAAAGTCTCGATTACGCAGCGTGTAAAGGGCTCGCCATGACTTCCGGGAGGGCACCGACAGCCAAAGCTACCGATAGTATTGGTGCAAACGGCAGAGAACCCGCATTTCCCGTTCGGCCCAAACACTTGTGAACATTCATTAATATCAACGCATTTATCTCTGGCATTGCCAGTAAATCCTGGCGGACACGAGCACTGGTATGTTCCCAACTGATTAGAACAAACAGAATTTTCACCGCACTGTCCAAATGGCCCAAACCTTCGGTCGCATTCATTGATGTCTTCACAATAGCGGAACGGATCGCCAGTAAAGCCTAAACATAATAGTTGTTTGTGTAAACAGTTTACAAACAATGAAGTGTTGATTCAAACCTGGCTGACAGTGACAGTGATGGCTACCCAAGACATTAGTGCAAACAGCTCCCTGTCCACAAAGGCCAGATGGGCCGTGACTAGAGTCACATTCATTTATGTCTGTAATTACAAAAATATTTAAACTTAGACTCAGAATACACGCGAATCTCAATCTTAAGTGAATGAGTTTATAGCGTGAGGTCACTGACCGACACATCCCAGGCCTATATTGTTTGGGTCGAATGTGAAGCCCTGATCGCAAACACAGGCGGCTTCGATGCCATTCACCTGACAATTGGCATGTTTTCCACAGTTTACTCCATCACAAGGGGCTGAAGGTTTAGATTGGGTTTAAATTAGGGTTAGTTTTGATTTGAATTAACTCTTAATAGAAGTCATATATTCAACGATTGACTCACATTTGCAGCCAAGGGTTGCGTTGCCAACAAACCCGTCCTTACAAATGCATTTATAGCCGCCATCAGTGTTGATGCACTTGGAGTTTGATCCACAGGGGAATCGGCCGAACAGGCATTCATTTGAATCTCTGCACCGGCTTTTGGAAGTCAACTCAATCTTCTCATACCCTGTTCTGCACTCGCATTCATACCCGCCGTCAGTATTAAGACATTTGGCATTAATGCCACAAATATTCCTGTTTTTGCATTCATCCACATCTATTGGCAATCAATTCATTACATCACTACTCATAGCCAAACATAAACACCTGAAATACCTATGCATTCAATTCCACTGATTTGATAGCCAGGCCTACAACGACACGAATTGTCGACACACCCGGCGTTTAGTGTGCAGTCAAAATCAAACTTACAGGACACGTCTACCGCTGCCCTATCACAGCCCAAATCAGGTGTCCCGCGGGCGACGTATTTGTCTGGGCAATGGCACTGATATGACCCAGCTATGTTAAAGCACTCGGCTCCTGAACCACAAGGGGTTTGTAAACATTCGTCGATATCTTATTGAAAATATTTAAAATTGTTTAAAAAAAATAATTGAATTTAACCCTTGAGTGAAATACCGGCGCAAACTAGTCCTGGATTTCCTGTATATCCGACACTACAGACGCACTGATATGAACCCAATGTGTTATAACAGTCAGTGTTTAGACCACAAGAGTTGGGACGAAGACATTCATCATCGTCTGAATCATTGTTTTTATAGATTCGCATAAAATAATTGATTTTTTTCAGAAAGTGTTGAATGACTTACCGATACAACCGGCCGATAGGTAAGGGTCACCAATAAATCCAATCTTACACTCGCATTGATAGCTTCCAAGCGTATTATGACACTGGGTATTAGCACCGCATGAATGCGGACATTCGTCGACATCTATAATAAGCAAATTTGATTATTTACTGTCAAATATCAATTGATTTCAATACAATCGATGACATACCTGTGCAAATCACTTTGGGATTACCGGTATATCCTGTTTATGTGATATGGAAACAAATGTCAAATGAATTTAACGACAAAATCAAAAGTCATTCAAAAACTTATCGAAAATTAAATTTAAAAACAATTTAAAAATCACATCAAAAGAGGACTTAATATCAGAAGATGTTTTGAAAAATCAATTTTTGCCGACTTTTTGATATAATTTTCAACTAATCCGTCATATTTTACAGTAAAATCATTAATCAATATAAATATGTCATTAATTTAATCGATTATTTGAGTAAAGGATTCATTCATTCATCAAAATATCTTTTCAATCATTTTTATGATGTCTTCAAATGAGATAAAAAATTAATTTCTCACTAAATGACTGTTCACTCAAAGAGTTAACGATTAATAGTATCATATCTTTTGCCAAATCTTTTACACAATTTCTAATTGGTTTTGGTTTTAGATATAAAATTATCTTTAGATTTAAACTCAGGTAAAAATTAATTCAAAACATTTTCAATATTTTATAAAACATTGCAAATGAGAGTAAAAGCAGTGAATTTCATGATTCACTTAATTATCTGTTTTGCCCCGACTTTTAGGTTTATTTTAACCGTCAGTTCAGTCTATAATGCAATTTATAGTCATTTTTTGATTGATTAACAAATTTTGTGGAAATTATGAAAAAATAGAGATATTCTTCCACTAACTTATATAACCTTACTCATATAACTTATATGCAATTTCTGTCCCTTTCGTGTTTGTAATGCATTACCCCCTGTGAAGCCCTATCTTAAGGTTCAAAAATATACATAATTTTTTAGGAATTTTTGAGAAAAAGCTATAACTTTTACATCAAATAAATAGTTATGAATAAAAAACACAATTTTTCAAACATCTAATGTATAACTAATATTAAGGGGCATTAGTTAAGGGCATAAGTTAAGGGGCATAACCTGATTATTAGATTCTCTGAAAGGAAGAGGACTTCAATAACTAATTAATTAAATCTATTTTCAGATCATTTCGTTTAATACTATTAAATGTATTTGGAAGGCCTTACCGGTGGGGCACTGGCAGAAGTGACCTCCGGGTGTATTGACACAATTGGCTCCATTGCCACAAATAGGTGTTAAACTGGTAGAGCATTCATCCACATCAACACATCCATCTCCAGGCGTCGGATTACCCCTATATCCAAGCGGACACGAACATTCGTAAGCACCCGGAGTGTTGGTGCAAAGAGCACCGGCACCGCAGGGGTTGGTCTTGCATTCGTCGACATCTATGACGAAAATGTTTTGTCCGTTTTTAGTGAAAAATGTTTGAATTTCTCTTTCAATAAACGATTTGTTCAAAAGATAATAAACTTTTTCATCAAATATTAAAATAAAATATTTTTTTGCTATTATTTTGTTGTTTATCTAAAAACGCAATAAAATTAAAATTTGAAAAACAACTCTTAGTTTGATGTGAAAGTGCGGAGAAGCTATTATTACATGAGTTTAGCCCAGGTATGAGCCGTGAAAATTGGCGAACAGGCGAACAATGTTTATTAGTTTCGCAATCATTTGGAAAGCATTACAAATACAGAATACAAACGATTATATCATTGAAAGTCAACGCAAAGCAAAAACAGTAGAAAGTAATGGTAAGGAATGGCAAGGAATGGGAAGATAGCCTTAAAGTTTCGTTTTTGGATCTCAACTCAAAACCTGTACTTCTTTTAACCTTAACATAAAATATTCAGAAATAAATATCAAATTATTATTATTTACTCCTCTTTTCATAAAGACATGGATTTATATGACTAACAATTGTGAAGAACTTGTTCTTAACTTAACATTAAATCAATTCAATACTAAATCCACAAAATATTTGCCAATAATTAAAATTGAAGTCAATTTGAATCTCTTTTTCACTATTTCCCATAAAATATTGTAATAATTAACGAGTGTTTGAGTGTTTGAAGTCAGTTATGATAATCAAATCATCGGTTCTTCCGACAGACACAGCCATTGAATAAATAATTCACATTTCAATGCATTGTTATTAGGATTTAGTGAAAACAAGTTATTATTATAATAAAGGAATTGAATGTAAAGTCTTATGAATATCATAACCACTTCGGGCTCTCAAAGCTGTTACTCAAAGTCAATACATATATAATTTGTTTGATTATATCCTAAACTCATATAAATCTTCTTCAAAGAAATTGTTTATACGATTGAATGTAAGCCTAACCCTGACCTGAGGTGAGATTCACAGCTTCGGACGATTAGTTTGTTTTGTTTTTTGCGACAAAACGTTTAATAATAGTCATAATAATTGTATAATTAATATCATTGTGTGAGCACTGACCCCAACATTCCAGCTGTGGATCGCCCTCAAAGCCGAGTGGACAATGACACTGATGACTGCCAGGTAGGTTTTCACAAATAGCACCCCTTCCGCAACAGCTCGGATTCAAGCACTCGTCGATATCTTGATTGGGAGTAAAGTTTCAAATATTTAAAGTTAATATCGATTTGTGTTTGCATTTGAATTCATATCAGGTTTTATATAGAAGTGACAAATAAGGTATAATCAAAAAACGAAAGGTCTGTAAAACAAGTTATCTACCTGTGCAGGAAACTGTTGCATTGCCTGTGAACCCAGGCTTGCATTTGCAAACGAAATGACCGGGAAGATTGCAACACTCGGCATTATCCGCGCACAGGCCTGCCAGCGATGGGATCTCACATTCGTTTATGTCTGTCCGATGAGAATATATGGAAAGATTCAATGATTAGAGCATTTAAAACAAAATTAACAGTTAAGACCCCTTAAGACCCCTTAAGACCCCTTCCCTTATCATTAATTTGTTATTTATTCAAATCATTTCTAGTCTTCTCTGAGTCCTAAACAACTCTAAGTTTTTCTTTCTTCCGAAACAACGATTAATTGCTTTCATTTACTAATTAACTGCAATCCTATCCCACAATCCTATCCCACAATCCTATCCCGTAATAAATAATGTTCTCTTCGTTTGGATTAAACTTTACAACAAATAAGTGTCAATCAAACGGATAGACAATATAATTATACAAACCATGACATGAAAAGCCGTCCCCATCGTAACCGGGAAAACAGGAACAGTAATAACTGCCCATTGTATTAGTGCAGTGAGCAAACACATCGCACGGCCGGTATTTGCACTCATTTTCATCTATTGGAGCGAAAAATTTTTGATTCAATGGTTTTAAACAAAAAATAAATTTTAAAAACATTTTCAATAATTAATAACAAAATAACTTCACAAACATCACAAACATTGAAAGAAGTCTTAGTTTGAAAAAAGTGAAATTAAAGAGCACAGGTAGGTCTGGCTCGTCATACCTGGCAGATCACATCCTTTACCACCGAATCCATCATTACAATAGCACAGGCTATCCAAACAGACACCGTTTGCACACTTTGGCATTTTTGGGTGACAGTGATCTGTAATTAATGATTGAGACAAACATTTCGATTATTCTTCGATGTCTTCACTAATGTCTGTCTATAACTCACTTCTATCGGTGCACTTGAGTTCAAGCGACACCTCATCCGAGCCCTGAAAACACTGCGGAAATCCATCACAAAGTTTTGATAATTCAAATAATTGTAAAAAGTCTGTGGATTCGTTCACTTGGCACCCGAAGTATCCGTCCTCTAAGTTAAGCAAAAATATTTCTCTCTGTACATATGGACTTGGCCATTTGGGCCTATATTGTGCGTGGCTTAAACACAACAGGCAAAGCACTGTAAAAAGCCACAGCACCAGCCCTTTCACTGAATCCATCGGAACTGTCAAACGACAACAAAAATGATTAGATTTTTAGTCAAAAATTCACTTCAATTCTAGAATTAAGGCTTAAATGACGAAAATTTTATACAAAAACAAGATTTGAAAACAAAAAATATTGAAACAGAAGTCAAGTCATTAAAAATTCAAGTTTTGATTTTCATTTCAATATTAATCACAAAAATAGTTTTCATTTTTAAAAATTGTATTAAAATTTTGTTCAAAAAACTGATAATTGAAACGAAATTTTAATTTTAGTTATAATTTAATTAAGTTTTAAATAAATGACTGAAAAATTATGTTAACTTAAGATAACGTTTAGATTACACCACAACTACTGGCAGTAAAAATGTTTAATCCATTTATGAATTGTTCAAATCAGGTAACCTTAAGAGTGCCTACAAGTGCTTCGGGATTGTGATGATGTGTAGGCGCGCGTATTGAGGCGGTGAAGACCAATAAACAATTATTGAGCACAAGGGCACTATCGGCACAGAAGAAAAAATTGTCGAAAAGCCATACATTTGAATGAATTTATGATTTGATATGTTATGAGTCAATACAAGTCTGAATAAAATTACTTTTAACTTAATTAACATTTTTTACATTCAAAGCACTGGAAAAATATTTTTTAAATATAGTTTTGAAGTAAATTTTTGTACAAAACCTAACAATTTATATGAATTTTATTGACAAATGTGATCGAAATGTTGAGAGACTTAAACTATTTTGAAGACAGGCCTTATGTAATCTAATGGTTAGCTTTTGATTTCACGGTCAATAATCTTTGTGAAGCACTGGTAGTCGTCTATAGATCTGATCTGAAATACCCTAACAAACAGTTAGAAACAGATTTATAGAAATATTCACAATTCGCCGGAAGCTATAACTCCTATCATATCATATGCTATAACTCCTATCATAAGCGAAACGAAACATAAAGTTTTGGTTTAGTTTTTCCTAATTATTCTCAACTCATCTCAAGAGTCGTTTCAAATGTTATTATTAATTCAGAAATTGATTAATCGTTTGATTTGTATCACAAATGCTATAAATATTTTCATAAATATAAACTTTCATCGATTTTAAGGGATTTTAATGATATGTTTAAGTCTTGAAATTATTTTACAGTAATATTAAGACTTGTTTTTCGGACCACTTCAAGGCCTAAACAGATATTTAGTTAAATGAGCAGGGGCAATAAGGGACCAGAAGGGGATTTATTATAAGGGGTAGGAATTACAATAATTTCAATTTCGATTAAGAGAAAAGCGGAACAGAAGAGCGGTTTTGGTTGGCATTTGACGCCCAATTGGTTTAAAGACAGAAATATAAACAATTTTGATGACAGGTATGTTATGTTTGTCTGACTTATCACAAAACAATTGTTATATAAATTTATTTCCATTTTTGAGCAAAATATGCTCAAAATAGCTGTGATATCATATGAGACAACCACTAAACAAGTGTCTGTGTCCGCCATTATCTTAAAAATAGTTGCATCTGCTTCTTGACAGCGCAGGTATTTGGCAATACAGTACACAATGTATATGAAAAGCTTAATTAAGGTCTGAAATGACTTTAAGGATAGATAGAAAGCAAAGTGACCAAGGGAAGACTTACTCATAATTTGAAGCTCACATACATATCACTCATCACTTATTTCATTAAAATTTTGGTGAATATCACAAGAAATTGAAATAAATATTAAAATGAAAACAATTTTTGGGTACGGATTGTACGGATTGTAGGGATTGTAGGGATTGTATGACTGCGTCACTAAACACTGTTTGAATCAAAACTCAAACTAAAAAACTGCAAAAGTGTTAGCACTGTTGCACTGTTAGGGAAGTTGTTCTTCCACTTTCGAGCTCCGATATGTTGTATAATTCTTACCTGAGCTCTGAATCGTTAACCTGAAGGCAAACACCACGTGACGGGGGATGAGATCCAATGAAACAAAAATTTACAATGTTTGTTAATGCTGTGTAGGTATGCAATACAACGTAATGCAACGCAACACTGGTATACCTGTCAGTGCAACGGCTTCGCAATAAGTGGAGGTGATTCGCCTATCCTTCCCCTCATTCCCCTCAAACCAACCTCAAAAAAATTTAAGCCATTTTTCAAGTTTTATAAAAAAAAGTAAATGTTATCTCATATGAGTGGCTGACAGAGGGTCGGAGGAACAGATACCTGTGCGAAGAACATCGGCACAAATAGAAAAACACACAGAAGGCTCGAAAAATAATTTGGTTATCAATGCAAACGTCTAATTGTGTTCTCCCTGTGCTTAATATACTACAAAACATAATACACTTTATTTTGTGTTCACTTTAGACAAAATGAAAAATTGTTTTTTGAATTATAATTAATATTAATATTAATTGCATTTCTCTTCAAACAAAAAACAGATTCAAAATGGGATTCACTTTTTCTGTTTGAATAGTTTTCTCATAAAATAATTGATTTAATAATTGAAATAACATTTTATCAAATATTTCCTGTATTTTCTGTTTTGCATATTATAGTCATTGCATTCAAATTCTAACGTATTTTTAATTAGTGGTGAATGTCATGGATGTCATTGTCGATGAAAGTCACGACCATTGAGTCAATGCTACAACAATTTGGTTATACATCAATGATTCAGTCAATCGTGATCTTAATCACTATTAAATTATGCATTCATTACAATACTGTTATTCACTGTCTGTACACTCTTATACACTGTTATACCATTCCTGTTATCCATTAGACATACAGTCAATTGAATTAACAATTTATTCATTGATTCAAAACTTTCTTACAAATAGTTTCGCTCTCAGGACTGGGAATAGGAATCGATTGCTTTGACAATAATTTACTCATAATTGTTGTGTAAATCTAATCAAATGTTGACATTTATATTCAGGGGAATGACATAGCTATGAAAAACAGGGAAAAGTTTGCAATCATTAGTGAAAATGTTGTATAAGTTATAACTTATAACCATTTGTTTGATTCAATTCCGGATTCACTACAACCACTACAACCGGCATAAACTCCCACATTATATATAAACCAATACTAAAACCATAAGAATTTTAATGTTTTTCTTAACCCTTCAGGGGATTTCAATAATTAAATAATAGTCGAAACGCTTTTTCATACCGTTATGTAGTTATATATAAATACCCTTTCCTTAAGTATCCTTTACTTTCAATCCATTTATCAAATATATAATGATTTCATTGAAATAATTGATAAAATAGTTGAGACATCTCTAACAGTAGTGTAATATTAATAATAAATTCAAATATTTTTTCATATTTTTTGCTCAAATAAACTCATTTTTCATGATTTGATAAATAGATTGATATTTATTGTGAATAACAACAATATTATACATATTTTCAGCGAAACTATAAATAAATTGACTATTTTTTGGAGAGAATTAACTCAAACTGTGTTTTGTTAATAAAAGATAACTTATTATTAACAATATTGACTAAAATAATGTGCAAAAGAAGGGCCGGAATCCCAATAATATGTTTACTTGTGCTATAAGTCTGCGGGAAATGATTACCAGTTTTGGTTGGACTGAATGATTTGGTTTTGAAATACTTAAAGCACTTTCTGTTGTCATTCTTTGAAAAATTGGTTTAACTTTATAACCAATTTAGCCGTCATTTGAAAGCACTCTTAGGATTCAGTGCTCTTTAATATTAAAGATTATGTTTAAAACGTGTATAAAAAATGAAAATATTATTATTTTAAACATTTTTCTTATAACTGCTATCAAAATGTTTTAATTAATGTTTTCAATGACTTTCACTCTTCTGTTGTGAACCGAAATACACAACAAATATATTTAATTTCGATAACCATCTCATGAAAAGCCCCTAAAAATCTCGTTTCTCTCATAAATCTTTAAATAAGACATATCATAGCACTTAACCCCCTGTAAGACATATCATAGCACTTAAACCCCTTTCTTCTTCAATATTCAAATACAAGTTTTATGTATGAAATGTCTGACAAAGAATAGCATTAAATGCCTTAATGTCTACAAATACGAGTCAATTATTCAAAGCATTTCAATAACATATGTAAACATCACTTCAATTGTTGAGTCTGTCATAACTTGATTGTTGTGTTTGAACATCACTTTTATGAGACATCAAGTGATGAAATACCAAACTTCCGGCTCAACCGAGCCTTAAATTCTTGCACCAAAGCAACTGATCTCCGCCTTTGCTATAAATATTTACTTTTGAACAATAATTATGAAAATCTAATGAAACAAGAATTTGGTCTTCAATTTGATTTTGAATTTCAATTTCACTTTAATTTTTCAAATAAAAAAACATTTCTTTTTCTCAAACATCACATCAATTAGTGATTGCTTTGAATGTTTGAGAAAACCTTTTTCCAAATTTTTTCTTTTCATTAGATTTTATTAATTGTTTGCTATTTTTATTCAAACATTTCATTTGAAACTCTCTTTAAGTCACTTCAGTTTCTTTACCTTAAGTTTACATTTAGTTTTCAAAGGATTTATTGACAAAAAGAGGAGAAAAAGGTTTTTTCATTGCAATAAATCCCAAACTTTTTATTCATTCACTAATATACTAATGAGTTATTAGTTTTTAATTGCTTTGATTTCAATGTCATTAATCTCTACTTAAACTATTTGTAAAACAATAAAATATCAATCATTTAATTAAATCTAAAAATGCATTCATTTCTGACACAAATATATTACAAGTGATTATAATTTATTGTTATTATAATCATTGAAATACATCTCAAAATGCAGTAATTTTTATTATCACTGCTTTTCTTGGACTTCAATAACAATACAAATAAATTATAAAAATTTTATTGTTTTAAAGAATTACTGCTTTGAAGAAGAAATTGAGAAAAAGAGTAATGCATTCAATAATGCATTCAATAATTTCAATCATTATTTAGTTGAGTAAAAGTTGGGAAAAAACTTTAGTTTCAATCACCCCTTCCTTCCAACGTCTCAAGAGTTAAGTAAACTCAAACTTCAGACAACTTTCTCTCCATTGATAACTCAAAAAAAGGTCTATAATTTCAATTTGAAGTCATAACACAACTACAACTAACAACTAATAATTATTCCCCCTTTCATGTGAACATATATTCAGGTTTTTGTTTCAAAACAATAAATGTTTTAAAAACTGATTTCTAAAAACAAAACTCTTTTGAAAACTAATCCGTTTTTAATTACAACTAAACTTCTGATTTGATTTTAATAAACATTTTGTGTTTTTGATTCATAGGTTTTCGTCTAATAAACGCAAATATGAATATTCATTGGATTGACATTCAATTATGAAGACATTGATCCGAAATATACACACTTTTGTTGGTATTAATGGTAAAAATTGAAATTATTTTTTCGTTTTACGATTTCAAACATTTAATGACATTTGCCTTAACCTAAGCATCAGTTTTAACCCTAAAGACAAGTTTTCGCAATCCATATACAAGTATAAAGTTTTTAATGTTATTATTATTAATAATATTATTATTATTGCCATTAAATAACGGATTTTTATTGACTTTTATGGGAAAACATATAAATATTTTCCCAACGATTGGATAAATTTTGTCAATATTTTAATGATTTAATATTTGATTATTATTTCAAACATTATTCTCAGAGAAGTCACTAATTTATATCAGATTTGTTGCAAAACTCTTCGTTCCGTCGGTTCTCACAATTGATTTTTAATTACATTGACTTATCATTGATTGAAAGCTAAGACTTAATTAAGTTTTACTCAACGTATAAGTCATTTATATAAATATTTTTGTAAATGTTTTCATTCATTCATTCATTTAATTGAAATACGATTTGTCTTCAAAATGAATGAATTATTCAATACATTGAAGAACTTATAAATAAATCTTATATTAAAAGCACAAGAGGTTTGTCACTCGGGTTATTTGAAGAGGATCAATTTGAATACTCTGAAAAGTTAAAAATACATTAAGTGATACTCTATCTGTGTTTGTATTTGTAATTGCTCATTTTATACAGTATTACATTAAGTTTTCTCACACAACAAAAGGGCGTATTTTAGCAAATATCCCGGTAAAAGGTTGTTTTGCATATACTGTAAATAATTGATCCAAGATGCATTAGTAAGAAATATTTTCACTTTTGAGTTATGAAAGGTTTGTATAACAAGCGATGGATTTAATAATTAACTGATAGAGAGCTGTCTAATGGTATTACAGTCTACGATATATCTTGATATTGCCATCATTTGATTCAAAGATATTTCTTAAGTTTAATTCATTACTCATTTTTCTGACACTTTAAACATTAAGTAATAATTGGATCAGTTTATAGTGATATCAAATCCACTCATCATTTAATGATTGTTGAGATAACTATTGTTTTGGTAATGAAAATGAATTATAAACTGTTATTACATAACAGAGTCTGAAAATGAAAATAATAACAACAATAACATTGAATCGTATAATAAGAGTGAGAATAAGAGTTGGTTTAATGATATTATTGTTTTGACCCCTTATAGTGTGAAGACTTATACACTTCTACCCCTTATTTAAGGAATCTTATGCTGTATTTCCTACCTTTTGATGGAAACAGTTAACAGTCGTTCAGAAATATAGGGAAATATTTTAGTGCTTCTAATTATGACTGAAAAATCTGACTCATTCTCAGCAGTGTTTTACACGATAACGACCAAGGTGGTCAAAAATATATTAACATTACTTTAAATATCATCAAGAATTTACATATTTTTAAGGATTAGTAATTTCGCTTGAAAATTGAGCAAAAATCTGATTGATCATTTTGTTCCAAGCAATTACTGAATTTAATAATTCAATTAAAAATAAAGGAAGCAGGTATAGTCTAACTTCAACCAATTATCCTTGCTCATTCACGGTATAATATTAGTTTAACGACAGTGACATAACTTTCTATTCATTTAACAGTAATTATATTATAATTAATAATTGTTTTGAATATTTATTAATTCCTTAAACGCTTTGAAACCAAATTGATTAGACCTTGGATTACATTTAATGAATAAAATATTTTAATAGAAATTTAATTAAAGATAAAACAGTAATAAAACTAATAATAAATTCATAACTAATTTGCTAATAATTTTCATTTGAATTATTGCAAACAATTTCACATTTAATTAATACAAAAACACTTTTACTTTTAGATTGAATTGATTTCAAGCCTAATCTCAACCCATATTTCTATTCAACAGGTTTTCGGCTAAAAAAGTAAAAATTACTACAAATTCAGTGAAAAACACTATTTATTAGACATAACTTGTTTTTTCATCGACATTCTACCGGTGCCTAACTTAAGGCCAGAGATTTCTGGCAAACACTAATGATTAAAGTATTACAAAATGAAACCGAAAAACATTTTTAGATGTTATCAAACAAATCGATAAGAAATATGATTTGATTAATAGTGTTTAATAATCAAACATCAAGTGATAGCAAGTGATAGCAAGTGATATCAAATGAACTTTTAATATAAGTATAAATTATAAAAGTATTAAAATATAGAGTATTTTGTTGTCAAAGATCAGGGTCTGCATCATAGGTCTGCATCATAGGTCTGAACCAAAGGTCTCAACGAAGGCTTCAATTATTTTGATATTCTTTCTCACCATTAGTAGAGTTAAGACTTAACTTATAAATCATCTCAACATTAAATAACTTTGAATTTTCTTTTGGGAATAATTCATAAAAATAAATATAAATATAAATATGATTTCATTTTTCTGTTTCAGAGATAATGTTTCAGAAATAGTAAAAAATCGTTTTATAATTTAAATACAGGAATAATATTGAAGGAAAATGAGAGCTAAAAGAGAGTGAGAATTCAGACTCTCTTCTCAAATATTCCTAAATTACCAGTGCTTTCAATCTTTCATTGTAAGCACATTGAGCTCATCCTAAAGCAAAGGTTATGTGCCATGAGTTGTGTTTTAAGATGTTTGGTTGTTTGGCGTCATATTTCATCCCATGTCATGAATTTTATTCAAATGCTTCAACGAAGACAACCCCCGGAATAGGTATTCAATTACTAGCCCTCCATAGCCTCCATAGCCTCTGCTATCCATCAGTAATACATAAAATATATTATTATTATTATAAGAATAACTTGTTTTATATATAAAGAGAAAAAATTTCTACCAAACGATAGCTTTTGAATATTTTTTGCTTAATTGAGGAAATGTTTAAATATTTTGATAACAAAATAAATATAAAATTAAAAACAAAAACAAATTTTACTTTTTGTTAAAATATCTTAATTATGAAGAGAAAGCAGAATTCAGTTTCAGATAAGAGGTTACAAAAATTGGTACCTGTGCAAAGTATAATCAATTGGAGTCTAAGATAAATCCATGTCTTATAAGAAGTCATTTTATTAATCATTAATTTTGTGTTTAGTTTTGTTTTACATTTAATCTCAGTCTTGATATTCAGCACGAAATTCAAGTTCAGAAAAATTGTTTATTTCTGAATATAATAACAAAAATAAAACTTTTAATTATAAAACATTAAAACGTTTTTCAAGTTATCATTGAATATAAATTTGAATGAATTTTGTGGCAAAAAATTATTTTCAAATTTCCGGCAAAAAGTGAAGAAATTTTTAAAAATAATTTGCTTTCAGTCGCCGAACGGATGAGCGGATTGTCGGCTAAAAACAAAACTCAAATGAAAATTAATTTAATAATGAAAAACAAGTTTTTGTCAAAAGTCTGTATAAAAAGAGTATTTTTTTATTAAATTTTTACAAACTTTTTATATTTATGTTTAAAAACACATCATTTGATGGAAATGTGAATCAAATGTCAATTAAAGACTCAAAACGTAATAAAATTAAAATAAAATTTGGATTTAAATAACAATTCAAACATTAGTTTCCGTTATTTACAGAGGAGTTGGCAAAAACAGGATAAGCGAGGGTTGTGTGCAATGAGTCGTTATGCTCTTCGAGTGAGGTCTGGGCGTAATGGAGGACAAGACTGACAAGAGATGGGTATATATTGAAGGGTTCGGCGAAACCGAATCCGCTCTCCGTTTTCAATATAAGACAATGACAAACAACACTGTCGTTGACAATAGACAGTGCGTACTGTCCCTCATGTTTACTGTTTCTAATAAGGAAAGTGCCGTCACGTCGACCCTTAAGCAGTGATTCTGCGTCTTCGCGCCGGCAGTCCCTGATAAACCAGGTCGACTCGTTGTGGTGTGGAAGTGAACCGCCGCTGTTGGCCTCTAATAGCTTCTGAAAGATCGCTCTTTGTTTGCCTAACTGTTGGAGCTTTGGTTTAATTGAGTTCATCTCTCTGTCCACCAATCGGTGCAAAGCCGTAGACTTTTTCAATTGTTTTTCTAAATCACTTCTCTGTCCTATAAGTGCCTCTAATTTTAATTTAAGCTTTTGGTTGTGGTCTTGCATTGAACTGATCTCATGAGCGAGCGATTCGTTTTGAAGGTTTGAATTGATTTTTAAGTGATCTTCTAATAAAGCGATGCAAACGTTAAACGACTCCAAAGCCTGTCTTTGCATTTGGATGTCTTGAGCGGAACGGTTGTAATCTTCATTGTATTTATCATATTGTTCTGTCCTTTCATTGAACTCTTTACTGATTTCATTTAATTTGAGGCCAACTTTCCCGATGTCGTCGGTCTCAAAGTCCTCTGTTTCTGATTGATTGAAGCGTGAGATCGGATACAAGAGTTTAGTGTCGAGGGTATGGTTATAGTGAGCCAGAGATTCCTTCCGATAGTAATTGATGAGTTCGACCACTGATTTGAAGCGAAGGGGTTCAGAGAAGCCGTACATTTGGTTTTTGTGACATATTTTTATCAATTTATTTGTGCTGTCTTTCCTCAATGTCAACGTGTATTCACCCGAACCCTTATTAGAGGCATCTCTGACGAGGAAAGTACCGTCAGGGGTGTCCTTCAACTTCTCATTGGACTCGTCTCTGGTAATGTCCCCCCAATACCACTCACAGTCTTCAATGCTATCAAGACTTGACATTATCTGCGGATTGAGAGACAAAAACAACAAACAATTGATTATATTTCAAATCAAACATCATTTCAATGAAAAAATGACAACAAATGGAGAAAAGCCTTACTTTTGGTCCATTGAGTGAATGAGTGTTCAAACAATTGGTGTAGTAATCAACCGAAGAACAGCCCTTCACTGGGCAGCTCGCACTCGGATGCAGGCGTGCGTCCCAATGATGGACTTGACTTCGATTGAATGGTTTGAAACATCATTTTTCATCAGTTTTTCATTTATTGACAAAATATTTATTTTTAGAGCAAAAGACAAGCTTTTGGTTCAGATATTGGAAAACAAATGAAAACGAGTGGAAATGTGTTCACCTTTTAAAGGGCTTTCATAGGGTTTCCTGTGCTGATGGAAACGGTATATCAGTTGGGATCAGACATCCCTTATACTTAGAAACGGTATATGACTTTCGAGTGTATACTAACGATAACACAATAGCACTGATAGCCACTCGATTGGCATAACATCGATGAGGGGTTGGAGTACTGAAGGACTCAATTATTTACTCTTATCTTCGCATACAGTCTCTCAACAGAGGATATGATTGAATCAAATATCTGGAGAAAGACATCGACTCTTATATTACACCAGTTTTTAAATTAACATTTCATACATTATATAGAAATTATAATCAGTTCTCAGATATAAGAGTAATGTTAGGGTCTGTTAGGTTAGGGTCAACACAACTGCATTCAATTAAAAGTAGTGAAAACCCCTGCGATTTCTAAGAAAACCTTAACTCCCCTGCGATTCTTCACGGAAGCAAACGTCAGGCGTTATAAATGCAAATTTTAAACAACTTATAAAAATACCAAAAATACCCCTTAATCTCATCAATAAGGGCTAAAATAAACCTGATTTACATAATATCAGTGAAAAATAATAATTGAAACCAATTGACCGAAAAGTAAACATCTTTTCAATATTAAGATAACTTTTGCACAAAATATAACACTTTTTCCAACAAATCATTGAAAACACTATAAATTAATTTCATTTTCATTTCATTTGAACAAAAATTATTACAAAACAATTGACGCTAAAAAAGGAAACCACTGTTTGAGAGAAACGTTTACTCTTTTAATAGGATTTGATTTAAAGACAAATAAAATGTTTTACTGTTTCACTGAAAATAATTTAATCTCAAACTAATGTTAATTAAAATATATATTAAATCAAAAAATGTTTATTTGTTTCTCAATGAATGAAAGATAAAATCTATTTTCATGACATAAGCACTCAATCGATGACTTGTTTTTGTTTTAACATATTTGAGATAATTTCAAACCAAAAGTTTTGAATAAAATCATTAAAAATGAGAAACTTTTACAAAATATTATATCAAATTCATGAGTCATTTGAGTAAAACATTTTTGATGACATATTTAAAGTGAATTTTATGGATATATGACTTAATATGAGACTAAGTTATCACAAGTACTCTGTTTCCCGTTTTGAGACCTCTCGGGTCAAAAGTCTGGGTCTGGGCTAACGTCTAGTGCTTTAATATTTGTTTCATTAAATCATTAAATAATTCAAAACTTGACACAAGATTACAAAAAAAACTAAACATTTTTTAATCCCTAAAGAAATGACTATTAATTTAATTGAGTTTTGATGTAAAGACTGAAACATTGATGAAATGACAAAATCATTGGAAATGACATTCAATTTATGTTACATTTCGTTCACTAATTCAATAATATTTAGTGAAAATCCAAAACAAATTATTCACTTGTTTTACAAATCCCTTATAAATGATAGAAATAAATCCCATTTTAACCTAAACTACAATTCAATCAAAAGATCAATTGAATCAATGAGTAAACCAATCGTTGACTTCATTCCCGGACAGAAAGAAAAAAAATCTAGTTTTCAGTCAATTCTTTGCTTTCTTTTCACAAAACAACTAATGTATTGAACTCTAAGTCATCTTAAGACTGGTTTTACAACTTTTTAAACCCAAAGAATGTAATGATATTCCCATTCATTGGAGATATGGTATGAGAATCGGTAACAGAGTATAGGATTTGTGAAAATATTTTGTAAAATCTGTAAAAACTTTTGAATTTTAATCTGAATTTAATGTTAAGTAATCACAAGACTAATACCAACCCTGACATACATAACCCTTCACTATATGAATAATGTTAGCATAAAAGGGGTTATTATTTCTTATAATTCATTACAGTTTTGTGTTTTTGTTTTTTAAGACAATTATTATTACATTAGAGAATCTGTTTCTCATTTCGTCGGCAATGGGAGACAAAAAAGAGTAAATTATGTTTTACCCACTTATGTAGGAAATGAAGTCCAAATGTTGTACAGTAGTAGAGAATATGTACTTTTTGAATGAGGCCTTAATATCTAAATTCAATTAATAGTTATAAATAGTTATAAATAGCTATTAAATAGACATTAAAACAATAGTTAAGTAAAAATATAATGATTTTTATGTTATCTTTAAATAAAAGATATTTTCTTCAAATAAATGATAAAATTATTTCAAAATCAATGCATTTCTGGTTTATATCTGTACAAAGTATACACAGCATTGTTATCGTTACAGTATATCAGACCACTGTTGCACCTTGGTGTGTTATACTGTACCTTGGTGTTTTGTACTTTACCTTGGTATGTCTCAATTAGTTTTCAATTATAAAGTGAAATATAAATCAATTGAAAACAAAATATTTAATTAAAAAGTTTTAAATTTGAAAGAAAGGGATGTCTGAGCCCTGTCTTACACAACATGCCAGTGCTGTCTAACATTACATACCATACCAGCCCTCTCTCTCTCTCTCTCTCTCTCTCTCTCTCTCTCTCTCTCTCTCTCTATCTCTCAATTCATTTGTGAATAAAATTTTAGTTTTTGAGACAAATATTATATTATTTGATATGAAATGAGATTTTATCACAAAATATGTTAAAAGTTTTGCACAAAAACGTCAAAAGATTTTTGGAGTCTTTGAACCAAAAGTTTTTAAGCATTTTTCAGATCAAAGGTTTGATTGAAATGAAACACAAATTCAAACAAATTTTGTATAAATTACTTAAAATATGTTAAAAACTAATGAATATTATTGTAAAACAAAAACTAATTATTAATTCATTTATAAAAACTATTTTTTTGCAAAACTATTGATTAGTTTATGAATGCATTGAAAAACACAATAAAAATTGAAATTAACCTCAAATTAGGACAAAATATAACAAAACTGAGCATTAATTTAGTGAAAGGTAAACCAATATATGCTCTCATTGTTTGACATTTTGTTAAACAAATTAAACTAAAAATTAAAACAAATAATAAATTGTTTCACAAAATAATGCAAACAAACAGAGAATACATTGAATAATGAAATGAATGACAAAATAATGAAAATTAAGACAAAATAACAAACATTTTAGACATTGTTTAGACATTGAAGTGCTTTTCAGACATAAAAGAGTCAATAGTTTTGCAAACATTTGATTAAAACAACAAAACAATGATTTAATTGATTGAAAATAACATGAATTGTGTTTACGTGTGAATCAAATGAACTCTTTCTCACCTTTTCTTTCATTTCTCACTGCATTTCAAATTGAAATCAATTATCACTTAATCTAAACATAATTACAATTAAACTCTTGATTATCACAGAAGTGTTGATTAGATTTGAAGCTATGGTTGGCTTTTGGCGATGGAATCGATGGATGTGTTGTCTTAGCGTTAGTGTAGGTCAGTGTCAGTGGTGGCCATCTTAGAGACAATACAAGCCATCATTAGAGCACCAATAGAGCCACCAATTGGTTCAATGCCTACCTCTCCAGCACTGGTAGACTCCAAACACCCAATCATAGCATTGCATACCATTTCACTCAACACTCAACTCAACCCAAAAGCGGTTTATTTGAAACAATTTGAAACACTTTTTGTCAAAACGTTTATTGATTTCAAAATTTTTTAAAATATTTTATATTTAATTAAATTATAAATCATTTTATCATTCATTCAATCGTTTAAACAAAACATTAGACACTTTAAGGGGGTCTTTGGGTAAACAGTTAGACCACTCTAAGGGGGTCTTTGTCTAAATCTGATATAAATATATTGACATTTTGATGGCCGAGAATGTCTTTAAGCTGTTCAGACCAGGGCTTAAGAAAACCCCTTTCGGTGTTCGTGTGCTCACAGAGTATAACAGACGAGCCGTTGTGTAATGCGTCCAACACTTCGTGATGACTCATCTCTCCTGTTATTAATACATCTGCTTTACTACCGCAGAGAACACTGGCACCCGCACCCGCGCACACGGCTATGGTATTCACTTTGGTATCTGAAAATCAAATGTAAAACAAAATTGATTTCATGTAAAAGATGTCAAACCATTGGATGTGTTATACCTCTGGTGTGTTTGGGAGACATCGCAAGTCTGACATGTGTTTGGTCTAAATGTTGTTTAATTCTGTGAACCACTTCATAGAGAGGAAGCGGTGATTCAAGTCTTCCAAATCTGCCCAATCCTTGGCCGGGAAGAGGAGGCTATTCAACCAAATGATTGACTATTAAAGCATTGTTTAGTAAATTAAATAAACATTTGATTACTGTTTGAAGTTTTGATATTCTGCTGCAGAGCTGTGCGACGGGATGTTGGGATAGGATGTCCACTACCTTTGGTAATGTCTTGTCATCGCAACAAACCCTGACATCACAGCCTCCATATTCATTGCTCTTAACCGTCAAAATGACATTTTCTAAACCACTTAAGGCTTGCGTCACATCTTCTCCTTCAGATACAAGAACATCCAAGCAGTTGGAGAAATGTCCGGTGCCGTTAATGTCAGCATAGCTCTGTTGGATTGGCGTTGACTGCGAGGACCCGAATGCCATTAAAAGCCAGTCATTGATACCACCCTTAATTGCATCCAAAGCCGTGTGCGGGGAATAAATTGCAATCTTGTTCTCAACACACGTAAGGATAACCCTTTCCTTCCAATTCTTTAGAGTCAATGTCTTCAATGGCCTGAAGATCGGCGGGTGATATGCGATAATCAAATTCACTCTCTTTTTGACGGCTTCTTCGACCACTTTTTCGGTCAAATCAATGGTAAGTAAAATATTATGAACTTTGAGCGGTTGTGTCGGTTGTGTGAGAAGACCCACGTTATCCCACTTCTCGGCCAAATGGTTGGGAACTAAGTCTTGCAAATGGTTCACAATATCCGTTAAATTCATTCCAATTGTTTCCGAAGTGTTGTTATTATTTGAATTCATTTGTTGTATGGCAACGGTTGTGCTGTATGTAAGCGCTGGCGTTAATGTAATGCTTGTGGTGTTGGCCGGCGGCGGCACATAAGACGGGTCCAACCAATCGAAGTCAAACTGTCCTAACTGTCAATTGATTAATGTTTTTATATAATCATTCAAATCTAACAAATAAGACATAAAAACCATTACATCGTCGGGAATGCCGTCCAAAAGAGCCTTTTTATGTTTAGCTGCCTGACTGTGCTTAAGCAGTTCACTGCGACCGGCGGTGATCACTGAACGACAGGCCACACAAAGAGCTTTCGTTGAGTTATTGGGTATTTTCCTCAACCACTGCGCAAATGTTATGTCTTCTAACCACTGGTCGTTAAAATGCTATTCAATTAACAGTTGTTTAATAAAAAGCAAAAAACATAACAAAAGTCTGAAAATGATTACAAAAATGGTTACAAAACTCACACTTTTCTTGATTTTCTTCAATTGAGTTATTTCTCCGCTTTCTCTACTCAACGACTCCTTAAACAGTGGTTACAAACAATTCATTACAAAACTATTTCAACAATTTGAACAAGGCAACAATTTGAACAAGGCAACAATTTGAACAAGGCAACAATTTGAACAAGGCAACAATTTGGACAAGGCAACAAATCGTAAGGTAACATAAGGTAACAAGTGATCAAGGTCAATGGTGTTCACACAAACCAATGCTTAATTACCTCCGGATTTAAAGTGTGTTTCTTATGTTTGGATGACTTTGCGTGAGCTAACAGTCCCTTCTTGTGTGCGTGAAGTTTTGAGTGACAGGTCCTGCAAAACGCCGAATAGGGGTCACCAATGAAGGGGGACAACCAGTCTATCAATCATTTCAATATTAAAATCAAATAAAACTAAAATGTATTAAAACTTTGATTAAAATTATATTCAAATATATTTAAAATGAAAACTAATTGACATTTAATCGACAAAAACAGTGATAAAACTGTTTCTGAGTTTAATTTTGATTTAAATTGATATCAAGTTTAATGACATGTCATTTGAAAAACATATGATTTGAAAGAGATTTTGTTTATTAGTGTTTAAAAACCTTTAATATATTTGGTTTGAAATTCAATTGCATTATAATTGAAATGTTTTGTTAAACTAATGAAACGTTTGTATAGTTTTGACATTTAATTAAGACTTAAGTCATTCAACTGTTATTACATTTAAAGTCAAACTTCAGATAACTTTCAAATACTTTTGAAATCTAAGTGTAAATCAAATTTAATCCCAATTTATTGAAACAAATAATAAAAACTTAAAAAAAAATCTCAATTAATAACAAAATGTACTAAAAATGTGAAAAACCTTATGACCAGTGAAGGCACTGAAATGTTTCTGATCCTCTGAACCCCAGAAATGTTGACTAAAAGTGATATATTGTATGAAATGCTAAACAAATCCCAAAACCCAGTAATTGATGAAAACTTTGTGCAGTTTTTCATGATTTTAATGACAAAATAATTTTTCAATAAATAAATGCTTAAATGATTTGAGATATGAAGAAGACATTGAAAAGAGTGGTAAGAGTGGACAGAGACCTACCCCTGAGCTCAGGGTCGAGCTCCCAGGCCCTTTTGTACTTCTGTCGGTAGGAGTTCTTTAGCTTTAATTTAATCATATCTTTGTCCTCATTGTCTGCGGACTCGACGTCTGCATCATTGATGGCAACCAATTGCATATCATTGTCGCCATTATCTGCAGTCACCGTCTCATCCATTGAATCAATTGATGAAACACTTGAAACAAATTCAAACTTATTCTTCAATTTCAGTAAATTCTGGTCCAAAAGCAAAACGCCCTGAGATTTGGGTAAAAAGACTGAAACACAACTGAAATGGCGATCAGATTATTCCCAAAACTGAAATATAGGGGACAACAGAGGGATCAGTTTGGGGCACAGGTAGCACAAAGTCTAGGGAACAGCGCTCTCTGCCTGTGCTTCAGGTTTTTGACGGCAAACCCATTTTGCACACAATTTTCCTCCAATTCTTGAATCAGAGAATTCATTCAAATCTCAAATGAAATTCAAAAACATTTTTATTTTTACTTTTTATATGAAATCAAATGAAAACTCAATTTCTTTTGAAACAAAACATTGAATACAAAAAAATATTAAACTATTTTTGAGTTCAAAATGTTTTACAAAATTGTTTTCAAGAAATAAAAAATTGTTTAAAAGTTCACAAATCAATAGTTTTTCTTAATATAAACAATACGTTTCAGTCTTCGGACCAAAGCGTCGATAAAAGTGTTTTTCTGAGATATGTTTTGGATTTTAGTGAAGAACCCATCGCTTAATATATACTCCGATTGACTCTTCATTGCTTCCACTTCTTGTTGCTTCTCGTCTTCGAAGGTAAGTACAGAGAAGTACAGATTCAAGTGATGCCAAAGAAGATATAGTGCGGACTCAATGATCGGCAATACATCCAATTCATCACTAGATTTGGCGCAACAGTTATTTATGATTAGCACCAGAAGGCCCAGTGGTTGGTGTCCTATAATTCTCGACTCGTGGACAGTGAGGTTGGGCTCAAAAAGCGGTAAAAGGCCTGAAAATTGAAACAAATAAAACCAAATGTCATATAATTAAAAGGGTTTACCATTTATTCGACTGAATTGAATGCAACCGAAGAATATATTGAACACCACTTCCAGGTCTTCAGAAGCGGACAAATCATTGCAATAGTGAGACAAAAGTCCAATAAAAGTGATTTGAATTGTTTTGTTTGTGTTTGCAATCAAACGTGAGATCACTTTTGTAATCAATAACAACACTTCCTTTCCTTCGACGGTATTCTTGATATTCGGAGCGATTCTTAAGATATCGGACAAAGTGTTGCGACAATTGATGAGTTCAGACAACTGTTGGACAAAGATATTCATTGATTACTCAATCATTTCAATAGTTTAATGTGTTTTGACCTCATTTATGATCTGTTGGTTATGAGTTGAAGACATTGTGATAATGAGTCGAAGAATGTCGACAAACATCTTATGGCAAACCGGGTTAACAGTGTTCTGTCCGATCAAATACGGGTACATTTCAAAGCTCTGTATGGACTCCAGCGTTGAAAGTAAGTCCAAGTTATGAATGGGTGAATGCGTGCCATTGGATGTCGAGTAGATCTGCAGTAAAAGCATCTGAAATGCAATTCAAATATAATTAATATTGAAATTAAAATGAAATCAAAATTTTAATACAATTTTAGACTCAAATCCATAAAAGGTTTTAATGAACTCAAAATTATTGGCTCTTATCTCCCGATCGTCCGACAGAAGAGTGTCCAACAGTTGTCTTAAAGTGCCGTTTGATGTGATCTCATTCAACCACAACGAGAGGTCACTTCTGTTGAGCAGAGAGATGGCCAACACTTTCGCCACTTCATGGCCTGAAAGCATATCTTTCGACAATCTGTCCAAAAGTCTGTTATTATATTTGAATTGATTGAAGAAATGGGAAGGAATTGATTGAAACAAATACAGAAGCGATGCATAGAAATTAATCCTGATGATCTTCTGGTCACTCCATACGGCACTTGACGATGACTCCAAGATATTTATGATTGATTTCACACAAGTAGTCATATTTGAGCTCATTGTCTGACATTTGATGTCATATAAAGCCGACGAAATCATTAATACAGCAGAAGATATAGCACTCAATATAGTGGTCGGAGTCGTGGTATCAGATGCTCTACTAATCAATTCGACGACGACTTCAATCAAATACCTGACTCTTGACTCTTCATCACATGAGTCCAGACTTCGGGTAATAATAATGATTTCCAATAACTGACGCCAAGAGTCAAAGAATTTTGTTTTAATGTTAAGCTTTTCTTGCGATTCATTCAAAGCGGCGCCGAATGTGAGGACAGTTTTCAACTCATTTCTGACCAAATTTGTCTGAATTACCCCCAATTGTGGACTAATTGATCGGATTTCGTTCAGTAATGTCTGATGAAGTGCTTTCAGATCCACTGTCTTGTTAGCAGTGGTGCAGTCATTGATAGTTTTCCACAAACCCTTCTGTTTGATAGACTCCAGGTCTGGTAGACTTGGGTGCGAATGACTGAATAGGATTGGACTCAAGAGTTCTAAAATACGGACTCTTTTGGTTTGGATGAACAGGAAGTGGACATAAGAAGCGCAATGAGACTTAAGGTTCTGTTCGGACGTAATCTTGATATCTGTGGCCACTATTTGCAGAAAATAAGACAATTCTTGTAAAAGTATTTCTTGTAATTCGTGGTCGAAATCAGTTCTCATTTGATCCCAAGAATGGAAGTATTGGATAATAAAGTCATAACTGGTTCTCAAATATCTTAAGACTGTTTCATAAGTAAAGTGAGAAACGCAGAGCTTATAAAGGATTTTCATTCCGAGCCGTCGTTCCTCTAAAAACTCCTTTATGTCAACAGTTGTGTCAAAAAAGGAGAGAATTGAATGAAAACAAGTGAAAGATTGGCTTAAATTTGATGAGTCTTTAAAAGTGGATCTGCTTTTGTCGATACCCAACAGCTTATGACCAAAATTGTAGGAATGGTTGATATGAACGAAGTCCAGACACGTGTCGATTAGGTTCAGTGCTTCCAAACGAAGCTCTTTGGACTCAGACTCAAGACATTCAACGAAAGAGTTTATTATGTATTCATTGCTTAAGACTTGAGAATCGGATGATTGGAGTTGTGTTAGACATAAGTGCGAGACTTCGAGATTGCTTTTGCACAGACTGTTCAACACTTTCAACGTTTCTATGGAGGCCTGAGTTGGAAGATATATCAGACGTATTAATGTTGACAACCGATCGATAGCACCGGTTCTTGGATTGACATTATTAAAAAGAACATCAAATTTAGAGATGATAGCCGACGGAAAGCCCGGTATTTCGTGAACCATATCTATGAAATCGTTTTGCTTTTCACAAATACTTTTCAATACTTTGAGTGCATTTAAAGCACAGCCTTCCGTCAGTTTAGAGAAATTGGTTTCACTTTGAATGGAAACTGAAAGCAATTGCTTCTCAAAGGTGTCGGCAATGTCTTCAAGAGTATACATAAGTTGCCGAAAAAGACCGCTTTCTTGTAATATCTGTGCGAATATATTGAATGATATCTTAGAGTTCGGGCCCTCGACTGAGGGCTCGTAGTTCTCAATGACTGACAGAAGCACTTCATAGCAGATGTTATTTATAATCCATTTCTGGTCTTCTATTTTGAAAATTCTTGCATTTGTTTTGAGAAGTATTGAATTAATGACAAAATTAAGACACACTTCGGCCGAAGATTGTTGTGGTTGTGGTTGAGTGGCGTCGCAGTGAGAGAACAATGACTTCATTAGCCTTAAGAACCCAATAGTTATCGGATATTCTTCGTTCTTCACTTCAATCTCTTCTATTTCAATGCCGATCCCGTTCTGCCACAACCGATGCTGAGATAATGGATCGATCGACGCGCCGGTGGTTACTGTCGGCGCAAACTTTGGTAGAATTCCATCAATTTTAGACCAAATCATGAATGAGACCGAAGACGAAGAGGAGGCGAATCCCGACAAACAGTTCAGTATTGAAGCCTTCAGTTCTTTAGGGACAGCGCAACGAAGAATTCCCACCAATGATGTGATGACCGAATACTGATGGTTCTCAGCGATGGCCAGACAACAGGTTTTGTCCTAACATTGCATCAAATATTTTAATATAAAATTCAAACAAAAGTGAAACAAAACATACGTTTCTGACCATCACTTCAATGAGTTCGATGACCGCACATATGATCTCTGACTCAATACCAGTGATGACGCGTTGCTGACCGGGTGTTGGCATTTGAATGTTTGTCAAACCAAATGGATTAGAACTCGCGCTCACCTTCTCTTTGTTGTCGTTCCCACGAACTGTGTTATAGTATTGAATAAGAGATGTATTGAAGTAATCCATAGAGAACTGTGAGCTCAGGTGAAGGGTTGGGCTTTTGATTAGATTAAACACATTGAAAGCCGAACCGATTGCCAAAGATTTCAATAGTTTAATGACTGGTATGTGAAGGACGGGAGGAAAGAACGAGTCCTGAATCGTACGAATAAACTTATATAACGTCTGCTGTCTTTGCGTCGATTGCTTTCCGTCGTTAAGTGATGGCCAGAACTCATGAGAGAGTTTGTATTCATCCCGACTATAGAGCTCTGCCATCAAATACAAGAGTTTTTCAAAATGACGGCGAAGTGTTGTCGGCGGTTGAATGCCTTCAACGGAATAGGCGTTAATTATTCTCCCGATTTCGTCCCCTTTGTCTCTCAGTTCTTTGATTTTAAGGGGCATTAAGACAATAAAATCTGTGATTAGGTTATGGACTCTTCGGATATAAAACTCTTCTTTAGTCACAAACTCATTGAAACCAATCAAAGCTATCATTGATTCAAACACTTTCTCTTCGAAAGCACTTTCCATCAGTTTTTCTTCTTCTCCTTCGCTCTCAACGCCTGACACCGGATATAGGGAAAGGGTTTTGAAACTCAGGGCTAAACTAAACTGAAGTATTGTTTTCATCTCTTTTACGGAAAACTCTTTTCGATTCAATTGTTTTTCCAATTCATTCAAAAGGTTTGGAAATTTGAGTAAAGAATTGTTTGAAACCCTTTTGTCGTTCTCTTCACTCAACTGAAGGAAACTGATGTCAATTACATACAGGAATGCCATCAACAGTGTTGTGGACACGGAATCCAGACTTCCATTAGCACTGGTTTTGGACAGTTTGCTCACCACTTCAAGTAATTTCATTACTTCAGTGAAACTGAGGTCAGTCTGCGCTGAGAAGCAGAATATAATGTCGGCTAAGGTTTGTTGGATTTGTTTGAGAATATCCAACACTTGTTTCTTATACTTGAAAGAACCCAAAGCCCTGTTCCTCTCCAGAAGATTGAACTCGGATTTGATGTCAAGTGATAGCAACTGATCGATGCATTGAGTTATAAGTCCTTCGTCTTTGAGTTCATCAATGAATCGATTGATAACTCGACTCAAATCTCGTGATACTTTCAAAGACCAGGTCCTACCAGTGCTCGCCTGGACTAAGGTATGCAAAGCACTCAACAGACTCTTACGTCCGTCTAAATAGAGGAGAACAGCGATCGGTCCACGACTTAGACCGGCATAACGTGACTCCTGGTTCTCGCCGGCGATTATCAGCTCCAAAGCCGACAACTCATTCAAATCAAACATTTCACTCATGAGTAGCGCCTCGTCGACCATAATCTGTGGTATTATTGTCTTCACTCTATTCTGCTGTTGAATCACAACAATCCCTTCTTTGGAGGCATTCGTTACGATCTCTTTGTGTAAAGCATTTCTGGCCTTAAATTCAAAACCAATTGTCAGTTATTATCAGTTTTTAAGTCAAATAAAGGGGTATTTTTGAGATAATATTGTTTTCCAGAAATAAATAACAAAAAGGGGTTTAAAATGTCAAACAATTAACAAAACGTTTGAATAAATACCGGATTTTTGAGTAAAGATATGAAATCTGTTTTGTGTTTGATTAGCAAAGACTCCAAATCAGGTGAAACTCTTTGAGACCTTTCCATCACAGCGTTGGACACCGTTTGGTGTAATTGTCTCAGAGGTGACCATCGATTGGCAAAACCTATTCATTAATTAATTGTAAATATCATTGAAATGAGAGTCAAAACCGTTAAACAGGTCTTCATTTATACCCAAATTTATTATCGTTTCGTTTGCCATCACATCAATGGATCAGTTATTACAAGATATCAATGAAAGTGGTCTTCAATTCAATTGAAACCGATTTAAGGAAATGAATAAACAATTAATAAATCAATGTTTAAATGGATTCACAAATCAATGGTTCAATTATGCGCTCAAAACGACAGACAATTAAGTGAAAGCACACTTCAAGTCGTTATTTGTTTACAAAGTGTTATAACTATTCATAAAATCAATGAAAACTCACTTTTTGTCCCTTTTTTTGAAGTAAAGCCTAAAATGAATGCAAAACTCAATTGAATCACAGATTTTGTGAACAAATGTTATAAAACTTTGTTTTAATTGCAATTGAATTCAAGTATTCATTGATTTTCAATGTTTTCAATGGTTTTCAACAATTTATTTGTTTTTCATTTCAATTATTATTTCTTTTGAATATATTTTATAGTTTATAGCAATAAAACCCTTTATTTATTAGCTTAGAATAACTAACCTTGGTTACATTTCCAAATTAGATTAGTAATTTACGATTTGAAATAACCTAGATAAGTTATATGCCAATATGGCCTTGGTGGACCAAGGTGATTACTCATTGGGCATATTATCGATCATTGATATGATTTGAAGACAAATATTGATAAAAAAGTTTTCAATATATTTTGAAAATGAGTTTAATTTTAAGCCAAATGTCAACCAATTGGCGACAAATACTGCGGAAGTGTTGGAAAGACCTGAAAGTAATGCCAAACAATCGATGTCTCACTCACTTCACGTTCAGTCCTCAGACGCCGGACACCAAAGCCGGGGACACGACTCGTATGAACTTATTTCAAGCCGTAAACAATGCTCTGGATATCGCACTCACGTCTGACCCGACGGCTGTTATATTTGGAGAAGACGTGGCATTCGGTGGAGTCTTCCGATGCACTGTTGGTCTTCAGGACAAGTTCGGGAAGGATAGGGTGTTTAATACTCCGCTGTGTGAACAGGGAATCGCCGGCTTTGGTATTGGTTTGGCGGCCGCCGGCGCCACAGCTATTGCAGAAATACAATTCGCAGACTATATCTACCCGGCCTTTGACCAACTGGTGAACGAGGCCGCGAAGTTTAGATACCGTTCTGGCAATCAATTTGATTGCGGGTCACTTACAGTGCGCGCCCCCTGCGGTGCTGTAGGACACGGAGCTATGTATCACTCGCAGAGTGTTGAGGCCTTCTTCGCCCACTGCCCGGGCCTTAAGATAGTGATACCTCGCGGACCCATTCAGGCCAAGGGTTTACTCTTAAGCTGTATTCGCGACAAAAATCCCTGTCTTTTCTTTGAGCCTAAGATTCTCTACCGACTGGCCGTAGAACAGGTGCCGCTCAAAGACTATGAAATACCCCTTTCGAAGGCAGAAGTGTTAGTCGAGGGACAGGACGTGACTATCATTGGTTGGGGAACTCAAGTGCATGTACTGCAAGAGGTGTGTCAGATGGCCAGTGACTCACTGAACGTGTCGTGTGAGCTAATAGACCTTGTTACTATACTGCCCTGGGATAAGGAAACCATCATTAATTCGGTGAAAAAGACGGGTCGAGTGCTCATATCACACGAAGCGCCCATCACTGGAGGGTTTGGCGCAGAGATTGCGGCAACGATTCAAAAGGAATGCTTTTTGCATTTGGAGGCACCGATACATCGGGTGTGCGGTTATGACACACCGTTCCCACACATCTTTGAGCCGTTCTATATGCCGGACAAATGGAAATGTTTTGATTCAATCAAAAAACTCATTAATTTTTAACTTTTGTTATTATTTTCAATAATTTTATGAAATTTTATGATTTCTTCGTCTATTAGTTGAGGAGTACTGAAGGTATGACTTATATTCAGAGCACTGTTATTACAAAGCCATCGCTTGTCCTATAATTAAATGAAATTATTTTTGAATAAATGTTAAATAAATTGTTTATATCTGACGTCAATATAATGTGGGTTTAGGGCTGACATCCATATCCCGAGCGATATGTCTTCTCCCTTACAATCATTTCATTTACTTTTCATTTCATTCAAATCAATGAATAATTACTTGAAATCTATGCAAATGTTTGACATTAGATGACATCCATTGAACCAAATCTGATGACAAGACAGAACCAGAACCGCACGCAAAGGTGGGATAGATTGGCGACTCGTAATCATTTTCAGCCCATTTTCCCCAATAATCTAAAGACCAAACCCTTCGGAAACTTAAGAACAATTGAAATACAGTAGAAGTGATATTCAAGTGATGGCCAGAACTGAACTCACTTTCCGAACCAAACTTTGGTTTTATTATAAATAGGAATCAATTCCTTAATAATATTCTTGACATTCAAATAGCAGTCGTCGTCTGTCTTCAGGTAATGACTCAATTCGTATGATTTGACAGCACTTGACGTTTATTTTAATTTATTTGTCATTTGATTATAAAATATCAAAACATTTGACACAAACTCACAATTCAATTGATTTTAACACTTTTTCGGCCAAATTTCGGTAAACATCTATCGATTCAATAAGAAGTATGTCATTGTTTTCCACCCTTTCCTCTGATAGTCTTTCCTCAACTTTTAACAATTCATTATTCCTTTGCAATTGAATATCATTTTTAGACTTCAATAACATTTTAATTGCTTTTATATCTGTCTTTCCATAAGAAGTGAAAAATATATTCAACAGTTTGGCAAAAAATATCAATATACAGGTATCAATAATTACCTGAGATTTTGTACACAAGAGTGGGTCCTATAATGACATCAGATTTATATCCAACGGATTGAAAGTCAGTGAAACCATAATAAGCCTAAAACACAAAACTAAAAATAAATTGATATACACTTTGGGATATGACTGACCCGTAAGACATCGATAAAGCCGTTTTGATTGAGGGTTACATTAAACTCATAATTGCTATCAATTTCAAGCAATTCATTGTCAATAATAAGCAAACCATAAAAATCTTTGTTCAAAACCAATGGTTCAATGCTTTCATAATAACATTCATTCAAAAGCAAAGACTTCTTTGAAATGATTTTTGTTTTAATTATTTCCTAAAAGTTTTGAAAAATATTTGAAAATATAATAAAAATTGTTTTAATATTTAATTCAATGATTCAATGAATGCCTTGTTTTGTGCGTTCAGTAAAACAATTGTCAAGTTTTCGTTGACTTTGAAAAAGTTTTGATGAATTCCTAATCCATTGACAAGAATTGAATGTCTTATCTATTGGACAACAAATTGATGGACAAAGACATGAAGGCATTGACAATCTGTGGATCCAATAGACACAAACTCACCACAAAACTGAATCCTCGATGAAATCTCTTATACCAAACATTTTGCCCCCTTTGCCCCTTATTTGCAGTAAAGTTATGCAAAAATATTTGTGAATTATTTTCATTGAAATGAATTTCATTCAAATGACATGAATATTGGTTTTTGCGAAACAACTCATGTATTAAACAGTCTTTGTCTCCAATAATGAACTTATAATTGATTTGAATTTTACAAAAACTATCGTTTGATTCAATGATTGAATTATTTTTATTAATGTTATCAATGGTTTGAATCCAAGTTTGTCTTAATGTATGTCTTTTAATGAAATTTTTTCGCTCAGAAAGTATAGCAATGAATATATTCAGTGAACATTTGGTTTCCTTTGGTCTCAAGAATATGTAATCAATTGAAACAAAACTAATAATTATTGGGATTATTATTAAAACAAAAACTAATTTACAATTGTTTTCTTTCATTGATTAAATTGATATAAAATGACATTGCTTATTTAACAATGTAAAAATACTAGCACAGCTAAATGACAACAAACAATACTCTGGGTTCAGCCATAAGAGGGAGCAATTGAATGACAATTTCATATTCAGTGCAAAACTTTTGAAAACTTTTTTTATTTAATATTAATTTGAAAATTCCTAAAAATATTCTCAAAAGAGAAACAAAATTATCGGAAAATATATCTCAAAGACTCGACTCTTATATTAATATTATTAATGGTTTTGTTATTTTCAATAAAAACTTGTATTTTTATGATTAATTAATTCAAAATCAAAATCAAATACCCCTTAAAATGCATTCAAATTTATTCCTTAAAATTCATGTGAAATTTCAAAACAACTTTTGCATGTTTTCAATCTAATCAACAGTAAATAAGACCCTGATATTGATATCAAATCAATGAAATGCAGACTATCTTTAATCTGAGTTTAAATCGTTTGAAATGAATGAATAAATTAATTATTTTTCTCTTAAATGAAAATCAATTTATGTTTTGATAGCAAAGACTAAGTCATTAAATGTTTAAATGAATACCAATTTGTGTTAAATATTAATTAATTTTAATAATATGTTATGAAATATTAGTTTATTTGAAGACTTAGTTAATCATATCATAACTTATATTCATTTTTCAAATTAATATTTTTACAAAATTTATTGCATTTCAAGTGCAATAGTCTATGAAATGTTAGTCCAAAGCTATAAAAAGAGAAAATAAAGTATTAATCAATTTTTTGATAATTTTTTAACATTTTTAAAATAATTTTTAGTAAAATGAAATTTTTACTAATATTTAAAGCAAAATGAGATTAAATATAATGAAAGACAGAAACTATTAAATACTTATATAAACCTTACAATCAATGCATTGATCTTCAGATCATTTATTTTCATAGGATATCAATCATAACTAAAAAACATTTAAAATCATTATTTTTTTTCCTTAAAATATTGTAATTGATTACAAAATTCATCAAAAATTATCTCAATTTTAGACGTTTTCTTATGAATTAATTTTAATCATTATAATATAAGAAAATTATTATCTTTTTTAAATGTATTAAAATTAAAATGTATTTAATGTTTGCTTAATATAACAAACGCTAAAAATATATCAAAATTCAAACCATTGCTCTGATTCTCAAACAAATCAAATAATATTCACATTTATATTCAAAAACATAATCTGTTTTTACATTCATTTGAATCATTTGAATGAATCCTTAATTAGTATTTCCTCTGATATTTCATAAACTGATTCATAAATGCTATCAAATGACTGGAAATAATGAAATAATCAGAATAAACAAGGTTATGACTAAATATAACATCAGGTTCACATTGAGTGTCATTTGATAACTAATTCACTTAAATATTAATTGCATAAAATTACTTAATTGATATATTATACCCCTTACCCCTGGCAAACGAGTTTATAGTATATAAATCCTTATAAAACTTTATTATTAAACAAATCTTTTGAAATATTATTATAAATAAACATAAGTTTAGCTCAAAATGAAATCAATTTAAACATAAAAATCAGTGCTATTATTGACAAAACAATTAATTTTAAATACAATAGGAGTTATGAAAACCAAATAAACATTTTAATAGACTTTTGGATCAAAAGAGTGAACAAAACTGTCATAAAAATCATTCAAACATTGATTCAGTCATTCATTCAGTCATTCAATGCTTTCTTTAGTTAACTATTGTTTGAAATCGCGTTTCAATTGATTTAAAATTTTATTAATTTATAAATTGTTTTATTTTTCAAACATTTATTGCTTTTAATTAAATTACAAACAATTTATAACCTTAAGAGACATTATGAGTGATGAGACAAAGAGTGGGAAGTCAAAGGGAAAGGGAGGAAAAGGAGGAAAGGTTGATATGACCGCTTTTGCCAAAGACTTTCTGGCCGGCGGTGTGTCTGCGGCCATATCCAAGACAGCGGTGGCGCCCATAGAGAGGGTTAAACTCCTTCTTCAGGTCCAACACGTGTCCAAACAGATAACAGAAGACCAAAGATATAAAGGAATAATCGATGCCTTCATTCGTATCCCTAGAGAGCAGGGAATGGTGTCCTTCTGGAGGGGAAACTTGGCTAACGTTATCCGATACTTCCCCACTCAGGCCTTGAATTTTGCCTTTAAGGACAGGTATAAGAATATATTCCTCAAAGGTATTGATAAGAAGACACAGTTTTGGCGCCATTTTGCCGGTAATCTAGGCTCTGGTGGAGCGGCCGGTGCGACCTCATTGTGCTTTGTCTATCCGTTGGACTTTGCGAGAACCCGATTGGCCGCTGATGTGGGAAAGGGTAGTAATCGACAATTTAATGGATTATTGGATTGTTTGGCAAAAGTGTCCAAAAGTGATGGTGTTTTGGGTCTCTATCGGGGATTCTTTGTCTCAGTTCAGGGCATAATCATATACAGAGCCGCGTATTTCGGGTTTTACGATACGGCCAAAGGTATGCTTCCCGACCCCAAAAACGCCGGATTTTTCTTAAGGTTTGTATTGAATGAATAAAAATCTATTGTAATTGACATGTATTTGGGGTTCAGTTGGGGTATCGCACAGGTAGTCACAACATTCTCTGGTGTTCTCTCGTATCCATTTGATACCGTCCGGCGCCGAATGATGATGCAGTCGGGACTGCCTTTAGAGCAAAGACGGTATAAGTCGACAGTTGACTGTTGGGGTAAAATAGCCAGAACTGAAGGAACCAGATCCTTCTTCAAGGGTGCGCTCTCTAATGTCTTTCGTGGCACCGGTGGGGCACTGGTTCTCGCACTCTATGAGCCGATGCAGAGATTATTAATTAATTGAAAAGCATTTAATCGTTTGTTTCTATTCTTAACTCAAATTGAATTCAATTTTAATGTTTTTTTTCATAACGTTTTGATAAATGACTTCTCATTTCAACAAAACATTAATTATTTTTCATATTTTTCTTCATTTAATGATTTTGTGCTCAAAAAATGATTAAACTTTTTGTCAGTAATTGATTAAATGTTAAATAAAAACAAATCCTTTAAAACTCATATCATTTTGTGTTTAAAGGCGTTTAAAATCTAATCTTTTATTCAATTAAAACACAGTTTTATTTGTATTGAGATTTAGTTGCGATTGAATTGAAAGCAAAACTATTGAACCAATGATTGAATTGTACGACAAGTGGTCTAAAGGTATGAATCATTTGGCGTACAATCGGATTGAAGTCTAGTTTCCAACAAAAGACTACAAACTATTCAAATATTTTTGAAATTGAATTATTCAGTGGTTTATCTGTTTTATCCTTTGAAAGTGTGAAACGAGTTTTTGTTTGTAAGCTTTACTGCCTATCAGTGCCTTTTGAGTCCCTTTCAGACGATACGGTCAATGGCTTTGCGATCGGAGTCTTGTGTAGAAAACCAATAAAAGAAGTTTTCAGGGGTTTAGGGGTTTAGGACTTAAGTTATAAGAATTTCACTTTCGGTGCTCAGCTTTGGTATACTCTGTGCAGAGCACTCATCGATTTACAGTTTACTGCAATTATTGAGGCAAAAGGGGATGACAGAGAGGCTCACCACTGCCTACCAGTGCTCGGATCTAAAGAATTACTTCACAGTACAATATGCAAACCATGAAAAGAGCGGACCTGTACTCCGGGGCTCAACACATGAATGTTGAGTCTATATAACTCCCACTTTAAGGTTTGGCCCGTTTAGGACCGGTTTCTCTCTGTCTCTCATATTTCTCTTCTCTTTGTGATCATCAAAACAATAACAAAAAATATTGAAAGAAATGAAATGACAGAACATCTCATCATTTCTAACCATTTTTAAAGCAATATTGCATTCCTTTGTAATGTTTGGCAAACTTTTGTTACAATAATCAAGAGTTAGGTCTCAACTCTAAAATGTTTGGTTAGGTTTGGGAACAAAACACAGAATAAAGTTATAAAGCAATCATTTTTTTCTTGAAAATTGTTTCCAAAGTAATAATGCATTGAAACTATATTTACTATAAATTGTTGTTATTTTAAAAACAAAATATAATTCACTAAAAGACCCAAAATATTGGACTTATTGTTGCAAACAATTCAAACAATTGCTATCTTTTGCTCATTTAATAGATTTTCAATTCTTATAAATGATTTGCAGTTTTATATAAACCTAAAGTCATCTCAGATTTGAGTAGTCATTGAAATTTGCATTTTATTTATTGTCAATAAATTATAGCTTAGTTTCCATTCTCTCAGATGACCAACAGTTTTGGGGTTTAGGATCTAAACAAAGATAAGTTTGAGTCTAACCTTATTTTAAGCGCCAAAGCAGTTGAACCCCTCTTACAGTCAGTCTTAAGTTATCTTCAAATGCTTTTCTTAACATAAATTCTGAAAACATTTTCGCCAAAAGGGTTTCAGATATAACCGAAACATAAAAAAGTTTTTTTGAATAATATTATAAATAACTCTTAAGTCATAACAAAATGAAATAATTTATCCAAAAATATGTTTGAAATGAATGAATGATTGCATTCAATAGTTGTTATCAAATCTAATGCATATAAAACCTTTGCAAATATCCCGGTCTCTGAACTTTATGACCACAGCCTCAGACTTTGAAGCAATAGTTTATGAGAAAATAAAATATTTTTGTTCAGGATTTCCATTGCTTTCAATGTTTTTAATTGTCTCAGCATTTGATTTATTATATGTTAAAAACACTTCAAATATTATTGAACTGAAACTAAATGTTAATAAATTTTATTCAAAAAATATGCGCAAAAAAATAATAACTTTTATCTAAAGGGAGAAAATAATTACATTTATTCAGAACCAAGGATTCAATGTTTGAGTAATAGATTCAGATAAAGACATTGAGAGCCCAAAGGGTATTATCTCTGCCCAACATTACTGTCAGGCATATACTGTCCCCAAAAGATGATATGTTTTGAGTGAAAAGCTATTGATATAATATTTAGGACAAAAAAACTTTATTTCAACGACAATAACGAGAATAATAGGGTATTATTGAAGAGAAATGGTCTCCGAAGACCTCCTGAGAGTGTTTCCTGTATTGCCATTGATTTGAAGCCAAAAACTCCAGGGAATGAACAATGTTTTCAATGTATTCAGACTTTAACCCATGTATTAATACTTTTGTGCGGTCTTTGAAGATAATGTGAAAATAATTTTCGGTTTAATTTTAGGGATCAATGAAGTGATGGAAGGATTTAGTTATCGCAAGGTTTTGATAACAATTGTTTATTTGCATCAAAAACGCAATGAAAAACAACTTTTGATAAAAAAAAATCTAATATTTTATGAAAAATAAATTCAATTTATAGTAAAATAATATAATTTTTATTCAAATCTCTTATTATATTATTAAAATTATTTTGATTTCAATGGAACTGAAATATAATTACAAGACATTAGTTATAAATATTAATATTTTGATAACATTTTCATTTAGTCTTAACTTAACTTTGATTTCAATAAATTATCTATAATTTCATTTACAGTAATCTTAAGTCTCTATAAGTCTCTGGCATTAGATTTGTTTGCAATAAATCAAATGAAAATACATTACAAATACTTAACTTCACTTCACTTTACTCTATATTACAAATAACTATAACATAAGATAACAAATATTCATATCCTCTGCGGATATCTATAGCACAACATATGAGTGCAATGAGAGCACAGATAGCATTACAGCAAACGAATCAATTGATTCAATTGAAAGATTAGATGTTTTGGCAGTTTTTATATCAAAATTATTTACATTACATACAACTGAGTGCTTATTATAAACAGTAATTAACATCAATGGCATGAGTGGTGTGGGCTATGAGTGGCAGCAATTGGCACAGACGTCAAACCGATATATACATTGACTAAAGAGCCTATACTTTGATATCAATATAATTGGCACTGATTTGTCCCCCTTTCCAGTGCTTTGCTCTTTACATGTTTCCAATGTTGCAGTTTAGGGGCACAGGAGATGACAGGATTGCCGAGAAGCCAACGGCCAAAGAACAAGAACTCAGTGCCTAAACCAGCTTTAGTGCCGCACTTGAGGGGCCGGTAGAGAGTATAGTGTTTGACAATTCCGTAATCACTAACTATTGCATCAATAGATACGTTGTTATTATTGCCGAAAGTGGTGTACGTGTTGTCAATCGGGTCTTTGATTATCTGTTTGACTCTAACTGTCAGTTCAGACCTCTCTAAGGGTTTGTTATGAAAGAGGGAATGAATTGTTCCCTCAATAATGAAATCACTCGAACAGAACAGAGAAAGCATTTGATTGTCAGCACAGGGTTTGCACTCTTCTGTCTCGTGGATCAGTTCCTCTTTGGTCGCAACACTCTCTAAATCATAGCTGAATTTAACTATGTCTTTGTCGATGAGATCTGTGGCCAGGGAGGGCTCGGACTCTACGAATATTGCAATTTTACCATTGATTGAGACAAAACATCTCAAGAGATCGATATGTTTCCCGTCATCGAAGGCATAGAGTTTATGCAACTGTTGGTTACCCTCGATATACATCCTCACACTTCTGCTTGTATTCCGGGCCACTCTTATACAACCCCTGAAGTTCTTATTTGAAGTGCCATACCTTAACACTACTCTAAGTCCCCCTTTCGGGTAATACCATTTGATGGCGCCGTGTGAGCAGCGCAGGTATACGGGCACAACCACTCGGTCGGAATCAGTCTCAACAGAACCACTTCCCTCCCAATCACAGGTATCACTGATTTGATGATAATTGACAGAAGAATAACTGATTAATGGTTTCGAGTCTATCGTAAGACTCGTTATTAAAGTCCAACAAAATAACGTAAGAATTGTTTTATAAGTGTTTCTCAAAGACAACATTTTCTTATCGTTTCCTTTCAAAGGCATTCATGTATTGATGTAATCATTAAAACAAATATAAATGAAATCAAAACTAATTGTGATTTGAACTCAAGTATTGAAGTATTATTGCTATCATTCTTGGGTTCGCTTGGATTCACATCTCCTTTAGATTAAAAGTAAGCAAACAATGAATGCAAAGATGAGTTGAGATTTGGTTTGGTTTAGGGTTTGTTTTCAGTTCAACTGATATCTACTTATGTGTTGAGCCGTTGAGGACAGACAGTCCTGTGTTTATGGCTTTAAACGAGAAAAAGCAATAAAGTTTTGAATCACTTCTTCTATTCATTGCTTAAAACCAAAAGTTTATAACATTTATAACATTTATGTTAAAAGCTTTCAAACTATTTCTTGATTGCACTCTTGGCTATCACTTCTATAGCAGAGGCTATCACTTTGCTCTCATTTCAGTCTTCACCACTTGTGTCCAAATTATTTACACAAATAGTACACAAAACTTGAGCTAAACTTCAGATTCAGATGAAACCAAACGTTTAGTGCTTTTAAGAGAAATTACAATTTATGGCAAACTTTGGGTCAATTATTGATCGCAACAGCAAAACAATAATTGTTTTTCATATGAATTGAGGTTTGATATGGATTTACAGTTCAGTCCTGCCGTCGGTTCGTCGGTTAGTCACGACTTGTGCTGACTTACACTTGTTTTGTACGACATTAAGCCCTAAAGCAGTTGAGGCGCACGACTGGCAACACATATAAGCTATGCATTCATAACATAATAAAGTGGTTTTGCTTTGATTGCAAGACTCACTAACTTTTTGTGAGCACAGTTGGCACAGTTGGTTATGGTATGCGCCAAAGGCTCCTCTCCTATGCTTGTGCTGATGGAAAGCCAACCATTCAATTGGCAATCACTGCAAACCACTGGCGATAATGTCTTTTCACTGATTTCGCACCGATTTGTTTGAAATACATTTTGAATACAAAACAATTGAAAACTATTTATACTTTCATTAACTTTGTGTCGATTTTTACACTTTTATAAACACTTTTAAACTTTAAAAACAATGAAATGTTTTGAAGAAATACTAGTCTTAAAGGTATCCACAAAATGGCATTGAAGTTGTGGTGAAGTAATGCTGAAGTAGTGAAGCCTCACATCAGTTCTGGAGGGGATGTAACTCATACTGGAGTGGTTGGGGAGAGACATACCATTCCTGTTTAGCATTGGTTCAGCTCTAAGTTGTCTTATAATATCGACATCTCCTGAGTCATGACCTCAACCATAGACTACAGGTTGTAATCAGAGCTCAAAACAGTATTTTATAATAATTTTTGCAAAAGTTTTGTGAAAAAAAAACTTTTTTGACATTTTTCTGAAGATTTGTTCAAATATTTGATATTTTGAGTCAATAAACGATTTTTTATTTCTAACTTCAAACACGAGTTTTGGTTTTATATATCGTTTCATATCTTATATCAAAAATGAAAACTCGATTTCAGAAAAACTTTTTATACAATACTTTCAAAGGAAATAAAAGTATATAAAAGTATATAAGACTTGAATACAAATGAAATTCAATATATTTTTTGTTTAAATTGTTTTTTGCGATCAATTTTTAAAAATGCAAAGTTTTTGTAACAGTGCTAACGAAAGGGGATTTCCAAAGGGTCTGGGCTTTAAAGATGATGAAAGGGTTTTATAAACCTTAAATCTCAATATTTTATGTTTTCAATGCATTTAATGTGAGATTTTTATTGCATTTTTTCACTTTTTAAGTGTTGTCTCAACAGAAAAGAAATGATAGGAAAAGTGATTAAACAAATGTTTGCATAATATTATGTACTGGTATTTGACTGACTAACACTAGCAAGGATAATTATTATAATACAAGGTTTTTGTATTGACAACCTTGGTTACACATCAATGAAAAAGTGTTTTACCTATTATTTTATAACAATTTCATAAAAGACCGCAAATTTATATCAAATATATTTATGTTTTGCTGTTTTCAGCACTTTTTAAATGTAATTAAATTAATAAATGATTTTATTATTGAGAACTTCAGAAACAAAACATTTATTTAATGTTAAAATCAATGCAAATATAAAACAAAATAATTGACTTTTTATTTGATTTAATGACTGTTTGTTTGTATTTAAGTTTGAATTCATTTGTTTTTTGTTTTAATTTAAATCAATTTTAATTCAATAAAAAAAACTTTATTTCAAATTCAGTGCACTTTTGGGACCATTTGGGGGACAGTTATGTTGTGTTACGTTATTCATTGCTTATGTGTTTTGAATGCATTCACACATACATTACGTCTAATAAAACAATAATAAAAATATAAATCAATTAATAATTAAATTATTATTACTTTTAATAAATAAATAACTTTTAAATTTATAATTAATTATTTTTTAAAACTTTTTATAAATCAATAAAACATTAATTATTAATTAAAACAATAGACACCCAACCCCTACACAGACAACCACCAGTCAACCCCTCCACCCCTTCATAGCATAACGTAATCATTGAATGCATTGTTATTTTCATTGAATTTGTTTTTTGAGATAATTTTCATTGAATTTTAAATTGTCTTCAAATCTGTGAGTATTTTAACACAAATTAAATACAATTGAGTTATAATTGAGTTATAATTGAGTTATAATTGAGTTATAATTGTAATCCAACCCAAAGAGCACTGAATGGCGTTGTCGTCCACTCTCTACCGAAGCGTAATGGGCCGGACGTCCACTACGGCAGTGGTGGTCATTCTCGGGGCCCTCTTCTACGAGAGGGGGGTTTCACTGATAAGCGACGCTGTGTTTGATAGCATCAATAAAGGGGTATATTATGAGTGAAAACACAATTAAATGAGTGTTTAATTGATTTTATATATCGTTTCACAGAAACAGTGGAAAGATATCAAACATTTGTACGAAAAATGATTTATTCATTGATTTTATTGAAAATAATTACAAAATAATTGAAATTTTAGTCAAAAAACAAACAAATGATTGAATCCTTGAATACATTAGACATTAATAGACATTAATATTGTTTTCAATTAAACATTAATTAGTTTTAAATAAATTGAAAATGAATTTAAGATTTAATGCAAAAAATAAATGAAAACAAAATTCAAAGCGTTTTTTGGATTTAATTTGAAATTACTTACAAAACCAATGAATGAATGAATGATTTCAATGAAGTTATGAATCGTTTGGATATATAAGCGAAGGAATGAATGGTTTGTTTGCAATGAATGACTAAAAGCAATGATTTAATGATTAATTGCGTCTAAAATATGCTTTCATTTGAAGTATTGTTTGTTTTTTGTCTCAATTTCTGTGAAAATTCAATGAAATATGAATTCAATTCAAGTATTAGTCAATTGTTTGCAATAATAAAAACTATAAAAAGTAAGGCTAAGGATGACTACCAGGTCGGCGCTGTGTTGGCCAGTCGTCTCATGCGTCTGGTATTCCTGTCCTGATCTCTGATCTTCTTCTCCATCTCGGCGTCGGTTAGTGTCTCCAGGAATGGACACCATTGGTCTGCTTCTGATTGGTTACGGAACGGTACGTTCACTTGAGATAACGGCGCTTCACTTCAGGTCAAGAGTTATGACAAAACTGTTTATAAAAGCAATTGATTTATTGGAGAAATACCTGAAAGCATAAGTCCTTTGATGCCAAGACAACTGTCCTCTTATACTGTAGGCAATGGCGGTAACAAACTCTCCGCCCAAACCCAACTCAGAACACAGTTTGAGAGCAAACTGTTCGGGAGTGTTGTCCTTCTCAGACATATCCCATTCAAACTGATCCACTAATGATATGTTCCCGACGTGTATATTGAGCTAACGGTGCGATCAAACTGTATTGGAAAGGGGTTTCTAATACAAGACATACCTTAAGAACCACTCTTTGATCCATTTGGTCGTCCAATAGGTTATCGGTTGGAAACGCTTCGATCTGTTGTCTAATAGACTGAGAGATGGCGGGAACGAAGGACAGCGCCGGCAGATCGAGATCATCGCAAAGCACTTCAGCGAACTGTTCGGGTGTTATGGTTTGCTCTGAAGGGAAGGGAACAACAGTTTAGTTCATTCAAAGTGTCATTCAATACAAACCATTCTTATTCCACGTAAAAGTGTCCCGAAGTTTGTGTCCTTCGATCTCCATATCGAGTCTCACGGGAACCAAGACCTCGGATTGGGAGGCGTTCTCGTGGATGAGCGCCGGATCCAAGTCGTCGTAAAGCAGTGGAAACGTCCGAACCTTCTTATGGCTAATACGGCTTCGGCTGATGGGTGTAGAACAGGGAACGGCATCCAAATGGTGGGAACTGTTGGGTAGGGTTGGGATCCAATTGGATCGCTTGGATTTGGTCTCTCTTTCGGGTCGTAAAACAAAACAATAATTAAAATCCAATAGTTATCACAAATGATGACAACCTCTGCACCGATGGCTCAGAACTGATGGAAACGGCTTTATATTTCTCATCCCTTCCCTCAAAGATCTCATCGACTTCTGAGGCCTTCAGAAGAGTTATATTTGTGGCCAAAGAGTGCGGACCTAAGCCTAAGGTATTGATACGTTTCCGCTCTTCAACGCTGACGAGACGGCGCCAAAGGGATGGATACCTCTTATACAACGATCCCCTAAACATCCGCATATAATTCCCGACCTATGGTTCACATCAATGAAAACTCAAACCAATTGAACACAAAATGAAGACATACTTCGGAACCGATGTAATGGTAGTCTCCGTTCTCTTCCAACTGGAAAGCCGTCGGTCTTTCGCCGAATGTCCTCATCGTTGGTATGGTTTATGTCTTCACTCAAAACAAAGACTAATATTTCTGTCAATCACTCAAATGAAAGCCATTTTCAGTGATTTTAATGCTTTTTATATTGAAATTCAATTGAATCTCACTTTTCGTACCTTTTCTTACAAACAATTCATACGATTTCAACGCATTTTATGCTTTGAAAAGGTCTATATATTTATCAATAGAGGTCAACATCAATCTACCGGTGCTTCACAGCTTGTGTTCAGACGGTGTGAATGAAACCCAAAATTCTTATTAAAGAATCTTAAACTACGAGAGACTCTCCTTTTGAGGATAACCTCAACCCTTCCCTCTCTTCCCTCCCTTTCCTCTCATTGCAATAGTTGTTTCAATTTTAATCCAAATTTCATTAATTATAAAAATTAATTGAATTATCAATGAATCGATTGTTTTATAGTTTAAACACAACTATTAAATACCCCTTAAGTTGAGTGAATGTTATTATTCTTTATATTCTAAAATCTCCCCTAAATTTGGACACAATTTGGTTAGGGTTTAAAGTTAAGGGTTTAAAAGGGGTAAGAATTGAGAAATAACGAAATGATTTGAGAATTTAGAAATAGTACAGAATTAACAAGGTTAGAATTCAATCTTCCAATATACACAGTGTTATGCACTACACTGTAGTGACTATAGTATAACGCTTTTTACTTTTATATATAAAAACAACAATATTTTCAAATATACCCCTAAAAGGGTTGAAATAAATAAACATTTCTTTGAATAACAATTGAAAACTTTATTTCGCTTTAAATCTAATAAACTATTGAATGCTTACAAGACTTCACTAAAAATGCATTGAATTTAAGGATATTCTGAATATTTTTAATAATAAGTTTGAAAATGCAATCAAATATAAGAATTATATAATAATATACAAAACTCATTCAAAAAACATTGAAATTTCACACAATTTTTGATTTATTTTTGTAATCAAATAAACGATTTATTGTTTAAAACAAACTCAAGAAACAGAGAAAGTGTGAAATAATTGCCAAATATTTAGTCCCTGTCGTGAAGTTTTCTGTAAATGCCCTGAACATAAGTGAACACACATTTCCAGTCGGGTTTGTCTCGCATAGCAATCATATCGTCGACATCAATGAGAGGATAAATGTCAGCCTTTTCTCTGAATTAATAAATAAAAATGATTTAAATATCCTTTCATTGAATACCAATTCATACTCAGCTGTCTTGAAAGCCAGTTCAAAGTTACGGCGTCTGCTCTTCTCATCTAATTCTTTGTAGTCATAAGCGTCGGGAAAGAAATGATGTATAAGTGCTGCAAATGCCAGACCATTAGCCCAACTGCCGGAGAAGTTCTCAATTTTAACGTTCTGTCAATCAGTTTAAACATTACTTCAAAAACTATTGATTGAATGCTTTTATCATAAAAGATATTCATCTAATCGTAAATCAATTATAAATAAAAACAATACTAAAAAAGTTATAAAAAGTCTTTTGAGTCAATGGGTTGGCAGTCAATGGGTTGGCAGTCATTTTAAGGATTTTATAATTAAACAAAACTTTAGGTTATTTTAAAAAATAAACAATTCTTTGACAAAATATGAATTAAAGCCGACTTACCTCATATTCTTTAGTCTTAGCTTTGGACCATCTTAGAAGCATATCCTTTATATCACTTCCACTTCTGGCAACCATTCCTCCGCCTCCGCCTCCAGGTCTAAAACTGATTAGAAAATATTATTTCAATTACATTTGAATTTAAAATGTTTTTTGAATTGATTTGTTTTAAACTGAATATTGAATTGAAATAACAAAAAGGATTCTCAAAAACACAGATATATTTGTATTTCATTTAAAATTTATTTAAAAATATTTATTTTCTGAAAATAACATCAAACCATAAAAAGTCATCAAAGAATCCATGAGTACTGAAGAGGGAGTGAAGTAATGGTTTGACACATAACAAGTACAAGTAATTACTAATTACTGATGAAAACCAAATAAATGTGAAAATCTTATAAAACATATCGATTTTAAAGTTTATTCTTCCGTCGGAAACATAACTTATTTTACATTAATGGCATTGAAATGCAAACAATATTTGCGAACAAAAGGGAATCAAAAGCAATAAAAAGCAATACTTTTATAATGTTTTTAATTTATATATTGAATCGTTGTTTCATTTCAAGTCATGCTTACAATTGATATTCAAATTTAGTTTAACAACAATTTTCAAAGATATTCACTCTTTGACTGATTTTTTATTATTATTTGTAATCAAAATAAAATAAAAGAAAAATTTGTTTTTGGTTTTATTATTAATAAATAGTTTTGATTAACAAAATCGAGAATTACTTAACAGAATGTAATGTATTTTATTTGTGAATCAAATTCAGTCTTATATTTCAAATATAAAGCTTTTAAAAGTAAGTCTTATTTGTATTTTCAAACTTACTTTTGTCTACTCGTAGTACAGGAGGAAGTGGTAACGGACTTAGTAATGGTAACGCTGGAACTGGAGCCCAGCCCTCCTAACTCAGTCCGTTTAGTCTGAATCTGTTTGTTGTCTGCTTCTGGAAAACCATATTTTGTTAATTTTAAATAATATTATAATGTATTGAATCGACTCTTATATAAAAGCACTCAAACTTTCAAAGCGTTGGACAATAAAAAAGAAATACAAATGTATTTTGAGATTCAGTTCACAACTAAAGCATAAAAAGCACTCAAAGTTTGAATTTGTTTCAAACTATTCATGAAGTGATAGCAAAAAATTTCAGTTCAGTTCAAAAGTTTGTTTATTATTATTAATATTAAGGAATAAATTGATTATTAATAATGTATTTGATCTCAAATTCTGGTAAACTTTATATCGATATCGTTGACCAGGAATTGGGTTTTGATGTTATGGACAGATTTAGGCTTTAGACACTCCTCCGGTAAATCCAGAGCCCGATTTGTATTTGGTGCCTAAGGTGTGGTTGTTCACTGTTAGGGCACAGGAATAAAAGTCAATTACAATTAAGTAATTATTGAATGTTTTTATGTATGACTTCTTGTGCTTTCAGTCAATCTCTTAATAAATACTTATAAATAACTGATTATTAAATGAATTGCAAAACCGATTGAACACAAGAAGAGCATACAGTGATTGATAGGACCAACAGATGCATACCGTCTACGTCTCTGAACTCCTCTAAACAAACAAGTTTTGGACCTTTCGTTCAATGAGTGAGAGATTAAATAAGTTTAAGATTAGTTGTGAGACTAATAAATAGCTGTGCGGTTGATGACAGACCTGCGCCCTGTTTAGCAACGATGTCATAGGCGGCTAAAGTTCGTCGCTTTCTCTCCTCGGCCTCCACTTGTCGGGCTTTAATCATCCTTTCCATAGCATCCGGTTCCGCAGCTTTTGGGAAACTAATACCACCCGGGAATCCGGGACTGATGGGAGTACCCGGTTGTGAAGAAGAGGCTGTTGTCGACAAATCAGTTATCAATTACTAAATAACTCTCAGATTTGAAGCAATTTATCAAAACTTTAATTTTAGTGACAAAATGTGTTCATTGAAGTGATGTTGAAAACTACCCACCCTTTGTCATTTTAGCCACACCACCAGAGCTACCATAAGTAGAGGCGCTTTCAGATTTAAGTACCGGTTCATATTCAGACACTAACGTTAGACACAGACAGGAGAGGAATGACATGACATACAAGAGAAGACAGAATAGAAAGAGAAATACATTTTAAATACGTTTACAATAGGTTTCACTCAAAAATGCTTTTCAATAGAAATACAGATCATTACAAATGTTTTCAAATACTCAGAGACAACCAAAAGGACTAAATCTAAAACTCAGTTTTGATTTATGGCAATCAGGGGTGGAAAGGGTTGACTGGGTTTTAAACACTGGTTATCTCATGAAATTCATTCAAACATTGAATATCTATCAATCAATTGATGATTATTTTGTAATTACCGTCGACTTTCTTAAACGCATCGAAATTGACTTCTCTCTGAGCAACCCCTGCAGGGGCTGAACGCGCGGCGGATTCATATGCGGCCAGAATTCGCTTCTTTCTGTCCTCAGCAGCTCTTTGTCGCTGACGTAAAGCGTCTTCAACTAAATCACTGGATTTAATGCCTGATATCGAACCGGTAGGCGTTCCGGGAGGGGTGGCTTTGGGCAGAGATAATCATTAATCTTATGAATAATTGGTTCTGGTCAATTTATTTTGACACTAAGGGGCAAAATTCCTATTCTAAACACTTCTACCAAATCTACTTCTAAACCATTAAAGGGTTTGAAAACTAAGATAATATAATAAATGAAATAGTGTTTGAGCTGACCATCAAAACTCTTATAAATGCCAATGTCCATTTTTTTATCGCCACCTGCAGGTGCAGACTTAGCCATATTGTCATACATAGCCATTGTTCGCTGTTTCTGTTCACTCGCGAGTTTCTGTCTTTGCTGGAGCCTCTCTTCTCTACTATCAGTCATTTTAGTAGATCTTTCCTCCCTTTTCGCTGTTTGGGATATATTTTAATTTATTTATCAGTCATTCCTGACCTCAAGTTTGCTTTGGATTTAATCTCTTGGAAATTATCACAAAAACTATCTTTCAATTGAAACTAAACTATAATTTAGTGTTTAATCCAATGATTATTATTTAAACATTTTTGCAAATATTATCATAACTTGAGATCAGAATTAAATAACTTTTTTGAGTCATTGAAACAAACTTTTTGCTATCAGTTGTTAATATAGAGTGAAAATCTCAAACACAGGTAAATAATAGATGAAAGTAAAGGTTGGGATTTGTATGCAAAATATAGTAAAACTATTTAATTAACCGAAATATTAGTGTAAAATACCGTTTCATATGAATAATACAAAACTCCTATACCTTTCTCCGCTGTTCTCAACTCTTGAATCCGAGCTCTGATGGCCTTTCGGTCGTCGATATCCTCTGTTTGGTCGAGCTATCAATAAATCACATTTCAATGCAATCATCACTTAATTGTGTTTTGTTTGCAGACAATAGTTGCCATCGATTTGCACTAATTCTTACCAAATTGTTGAGAAGAGACTCATCAGTGATCTCATCCAAATTGATCTCTTGTTCAATGTCTCCCATTTTTAGTTAATATTTTGGTATTAATTGACAAAAATTGCACAAAAAATGTAAGAATTTATTCACAGAATAGTTGTTTGAAGTGAAAACTAAGTAAATCTTTTTGGAAGAGAATCACTGAATCACTGAACGACTGGATGTAAAGTCGGAATAGTTTTGGGACTGAAAGCCAAGAATGTTATAATAAGCACAGATATCGTCTGTCTGTCGGTGCAGAACTGCCCCGTCATTACGTAATCTACATTAAAACCCTAAACCTGTGGGTTGGGTCTAATCCCTCTATTTTGGTAGTCATCCAACATTTGAGTTTATCGTTTAGTTTTGTGCTCATAATTGTTTGAAATAACATCAAAGTCTAAGTTGTATCTGAATATGGAATTGGATGCAAGTGTGCAAACCATCCCATCTATAAATAAGCTCTTAATGAGTCAACTCTAAAGAGTGTGTAAAAGAGCCAAACGGCAAGACTCTTGAAATTCCTATTCCCTAACCATCAAAACCAAAGGTAATTCACAAAATATAGACATTTTCTCAATTTATATAATCAATGGTTTTCTCACTTTATTTCTTTAACTCTTATTTTAGAAAAGATTATGTATTTTGAGATATATTTCACAAAATATTCAATCAATGAATGGTTTTTCAAAATTATTTTCAAGGAATAACTCGTTTTTCATTTATTTTGTTTATGTTTAACAGAATTTCCAGTTATTCTCACTATTAATCCAAAAAACATCAACAGTTTTAATAAAAATTTGATAATTAATTATACGATAAATAGTAGCATCAATGTCACTCTATGATACACTCTATGTCACTTTGTGTTACTTTTATGACTATGTTTTATATGAGATTGAAATTAATTATTTTAAATTAATCGCTGGATTTTTAATTAAACAAAAAAATGTAATTAAATGTCAATTATTGTTATATTTCTGTATTTTTCAACATTTATTCGTCATTTAAACCTAATTTATGTCATATTTCAATGAATTTGTTATTATAGTGATTGAGGTCTCAATGCTTTTAATGAAATATTATTATTAGAAATATTTTGGCATTAATTGAATACCTTATGTCAGAATACATAGATAGACCTTGTCATTTTAATATATTACCATGCCAAAGTTTCAAATTTACTTTTATTTTAAGCACAATTCCCTTAATATCTCTATTATTCGTGATATTTTGAAAATTTTCAATAAATTATAAATTATTTCAAATGTTTGCAAAGAATTTGTTATTTTTTTAATAAATATAAAAAAATAAAGATTTTTTGTTTCAAATCATTATTTTAGAGATTTTTCACTCAAATTATAGTTTTCTTAAAATAAACTATTTTTTCGGCAAATATTTGAAAAATAGTTGAAAGACATAAAAATGACATAAAATTTTGTTATTTATAAAAACCATATTCAGAGACAATCACTTGTATCTCATGTCTAGAATAACAATCATTTAATCTTCTGTTTCTAAATCTATTATTCTTTGAAATCCTTTGTAATCCTAATAAATGAGCAATGTTGTTTTCGTCTCAATTCATTCAACAAAGTATAATTAAATTTTGAAAATATTAAAAAAAAAATCTTTAATTCATAAAAAAATTGTGATTTATTTACACTTTAAGTAAAAAATTGCTCAAAAATTAGAGATTAAATATAAAAATGTGAACGAAATGATTGACATTAAAGTGAATCGTGAGATGTGTTGAGCGGTTGAATGATTACATGAATCTGAATAACAGGTAAAAACACAACTCCTGTAATCCCTCTCATCCCCGGGTCGTCTCACGTAATCACAATAGTCTCCGTAATCACGAGATGAACAAAACCTTTTGGTCCCGATTTCACCTATAGTTCAATCAAACTAAGACTTATTTTCTTATAATATATAATGTTTTAACACAATTGAATCAAGATCAATTGAAAATAAACAATACCCTCAAAAATTCCAGTGGTCTTTATGCAGTAATTAGCTTCATAGAGTTCATTACATGGTTTTGGTCGCAATTTCGTATAATCTTGGTCAAACTTTTCGCTGCATTCTAAGTCATCATTACTCGAACATTGATAACAATTAATCGCTGAAACTATTGATTCAAATGATTATCATTTGATAAAAACAATAAAAAATATATAAAAGTATTGTGTTTTTGCAAACCTTTGGTCGAAAAAGATATGATTACTATAATAGTTGTGATCAACACATTGAATGATAAAAGTACTTTGTTCATATTTGTGACAAATAGGCTCAGAATCAACTAATTTTGTTATCAAATTTAATTAGCATTATACTAATATCATAGCAACTGTTGGGTGTGTTTCTAGTGTTGACGAGAGCGTAGGTGCTGCACAGGTAGGCTCTCAATAGTGAGATCGGAAGAG
>JAQGAT010000066.1:0-71102 GCA_034687845.1 Pantelozetes paolii | reverse complement strand
TTACTCCAAATCTAAGAGGACAAGGAAGAGCACCATAACTACTTCCCTGTCCTTTCAATTGCGGATGAGCTGATTCACACTTTCAACTCTTTTATATGATATATAACTACTCATTGAAATAAACATTTATTTACGGAGGCCTTCACGTCGGACCGTCGGGTGCACTGGCTTAGGACTTCACACCAGTCCTTTGAGGAAAGTCCTATCGTTTATTTATTACAATAATTATAATAACATTTAGAATATCGTTCAGAAATACTAATGAATATAATCGCAAAATATATTTGACTTTTATTGACAATAATTAGAGTATTATAGCGTTTATGCATAAAATTATTAACAAAATTATAAATACTTTTTCATTCATAGGGTCTGAAAAGACTCTTCAATGTGGCTCACAGTCGACCGTAATTCCCGGGTGTTATGTGTTTCTCCTTCAATGGAAATAATCTTCAAGACTTAAAAGTCCAATACACTACTGAGCACATGAACCTTAATGGTGTGATTTCTGTCCAAATTAAGCACTGGTTTGTAATCTTTACTCTTTTTTGAAATGATTTCAAGAATATCTCAAAAAATTAATTATATTTTTAAGCATTTTATTTTCAATGGGTTTCTGTGTTTCACATTTTATGGATTTAATCTTCAGGACTTAAAGTACATTTTACCACTAATCACGTAAACCTGAAAAGGGTTTGACCCACAATTTATACCCCTGTCCACTTAATTTTGGAAGAGTTCAGACACTTTCAATCATTATATTTCATAATTACAGAACCATTTATTGGAGATAGAATTGAATGAAACTAAACTGAGTCATTTTCCATCAAATTTGCAATTGAATGAAAGTAAATACTTATCTTTCTTTCAATTGTTGAAAAATACAGATATAGACAAATAAGGATAATCAAGGTATTCCTCATTCAGTTTCAATTAATTTTATTAAAATTCAAATTTTCATTGAATTAAAACCATTGTACAAATATTCCCATAGGTTTAACATGTCTCAAGGTCTTTTTAACTTTTTATAAAATGTTTTAGTATATTTGTGGCAATTATAGTAGCTAGGTTGAATTCTACGTATTCTTACTCACTGTCCACTACTGTTACAATAGCTGGAAATCAACTTAAATGTCTGTTACCCTGATAGGCTGAATACCTAACCCTGATGGGCCATTTAATGACAACAATCATCTACTTTGAAGTTTATGAGCGCTATATTGCAAAGACCTGTCGTTTTTCTCATCTCTTCCCTCTCCGAGTGATGTCGTGTTTCACTAACTTTTACTCTCTTTATAAAAGAGTCGCTCTTTTGATGAGGTTTTTGAGGTTTGGATACAAAATATGATTTAATGTTTGTGTAAATCAAACAAACAATTCATAAAAAGGTATTTATTTTTCATTCAATTGTTTCATATATTTTTAAATCTGTTTTTGAATTCAATCCTTAATAACAATCAATTGATTTATAAAAGTTTAGTGAATTGATAGCACATTAGGTGCGGTCGACTCATAGCACTGGTAGGCAAACCCAGAGCACTGGTATGTCTGCCAAAAGTTGGCATTTTATGCTTTCCTTTCATATTGTTTGCAGAAATGGCTCTAAGATTTGAAAAATATGTTTGAATTTTGAATTATTTTTATTTCAATTCAAATGTTTTGAAATTATTTTCATTTCTTTACAAAAAAAACTAAAAATTCAAATGAATTTCACATTTATTTTCATTAAGTCTTGAATTGCACTCAAAATTTGAATTTAAAATAATTGACTAAAAAATACAAAATTCTTGTTAAGAATCGGAATATTATTTTTATACCCCTTTCCACACAGTATTGAAAAGTTTGCTTAAAAGGGGTTTACTTTGAAGTCATAAATAAAATATTAAAAATGAGTTCAAATTGAATCCAAATTTGGGTTAAAATTGAAATATTTATTGATTTCTATGTTTTGGTCAGAAATTGATTGAATGATTGACCACTTGTTGGACCGACCGATGTCTGGCCTCAACTGTTTCGGTGACTCCCAGTCTATGGACTCGATTGCGAATGAGATACTGAACTCCAGTTCCTTTGAAATCGCAAATTCAATGATCAGTTCAAACATCAGTGAAGTTGGCATTCATTTGACTCCAGAGACCAACTCTGATGTCGAGGCATACCATCAGAGCATTGATTACGGCGTCGGCGGTCATAGGCTTGTAGTCAGTGTTGAGGACTGTAGTGATGAGAGTTTCAATGAATTGGTTCATCAGATGACCAGCGGTTCCAATGTGTTGAGCGATGGATCTGCTGGTGCTGTGAGCACACGACTAAGGAGGAGGAAAGCAACTCAACCGCAAAGACTTGTTTACTGTGACCTTGACTTCAATGTGAATGAAGAACAAAGTCTTAATAATAACAACAATTCAGACATTAATAGCACTAATGATCCCAAAAGTCAATTGATATCTAATGTCAGGAATGAAGACAAGGAATCAATCGATGATATTGTCAACAGTTTTGCAGAAATACATGAATCACATGAAGAAGAGGAAGAAAATGAAGAAATTGAGACAAAATCTAAAGTAAATTGTTTGAAATGATTGACATTTTTAGTGAAGTAATCATTGATTTGAATACCAATCCAATAGAAGACCACAAAAGGCTTTGAGTGCGGAATCTGTGGTTCCTTTTGGAACTCAAAGACCCGACTCCGCAGTCATTACCGAACTCATGGCGCGTCCAAACACTTGAAGTGCGATATTTGCGGCAAACTTTTCGGTTGGGAGTACTCTTGGAAGACACATATGGCAGCGCACAAGGAGGACAACCCTAATAAGTATAGTTTCAATGCGTTTAATGCTATCATTTGATGCAAATCTAACTTTTCCTTTATCTACAGGTGTCCGCACTGTGGTCTCAAACTATTTAATAAAACAGCGCTTAATAACCACATAAAGCGGATTCACAACAGCCCCGACCGGCCGTTCAAATGCACGGTTTGCTCAAAATGTTTTATATCAAAATCCGAGCTCAACCAACACTCGCACATACATAATGAGGACAAACCCTTTATGTGTGAACAGTGCGGAAAGACGTTTCGCAGTAAAAGCTATTTAGAGCGTCACTACAGAACCCATTCAGGGGTTAAACCATTTAAATGTGAATATTGTGGGAAACTATTGGCCGATAAGACAGGTTTCACAGCACACGTACGCTCTCATGTCGGAGAGCGGCCCTTCATGTGTGATATTTGCGGCAAAAAGTATACAATTAAACGGCACTTGACTTCACATATGTTTATTCACTCGGATTTGCGGCCCTTTAAGTGCGAAGAGTGTGGAAAGACATTCCGTTCCCGAACTAACTTTCGTATGCATAAGGACTCGCATTTGGGTCTCAAGCGCTGGGAATGTAAGTTCTGTCAGCGAACCTTCCTATCCCAGGGCAATATGGCCAAACACGTGCGCCGGCATATCGGGGAACGTAACCACAAGTGCGATGTCTGCGGGAAAGCATTCATTGAGAAACAAGAGCTCAAAAACCATTCAAAAATGCATTCAAATCATGAAAACGCTAACAAAAAGTCTAATAATTGTGAAAGTATTGACACAAATGTAAATAAACTCCAAATTCAGGTCACTTTACCTCAAATAACAGCATCGGATGTGACCATCCTTTCCAATACCAGTGCTAATAGTGAGACAAATATAGACTCAGATATGAATGCATTCAAAGATTCATTAATTAATGAAAACATTAATAGAGAAACAGATACTGAACTCAACGTAGAATTAAGTCAATCATCACTTTTAACACTATCCTCACCCCTGACCATAAACCTGCCCTCTTTGGGACCAAACCTATGTCTGCCTTTAACTACTGTCCAGCCTTTGACTACAATTAATATGACTCAGAGCTATCAGAGCACAGATAATAACAATTCAAGTATTGACTTAAATAGTACTCAACTTTACTGCGAGTTTCCCAGACCTGAAGTCAACCGATCCTTCTTTGGAAGCAGTCGTTCCCCAACCCATGAGTCGACCCAAACCTTCTTCACCTCTAGTCAGCCGCCGATTCTTTCCATCACAACTCAGCCCAACGTTTATGTGAATGAAAGTCAACAAAACTATCAAACAATTCATTGCAGTCTTTGTTCGGATGTCTTCTCAGCTCTCAATAACTTAAGACAACATTTGATTGACTTTCATAGAGTAGAAGCGGAAAAAGTGATTGCAATGATGTACTAAAAGCACCGGTAGTTCAGCTATAATTGATTTCAATCTCTTATTCATAGGAATTGCAATTAAATTAGTTATTAAGAGAAACATATATAAAAATAATGTCATTTGTATTATCGATACAGTAAACAACTATTTATTTAAATGTTTGACAACAATTAAAAATTACATAACAAATGAGAAAATAGTTATATCATTGCATAAAACTGTCATAACTTTTAAAAACAATGAAAATTGAAATTTAGTTTTAAATGAATTTAATTCAAAATAATCTCTTTATTAAGACATCTATTGATGTATTTCTCCATATTTCTGAAGTAATTGCCGCAGTTTTGGTCAGTGATGGCCTGAGAGGCGGAGTGAACGGCCGCATATAACTGGTCTTCAGTCTTGGGTTCTTGCCTTCTGACAGCACTTTTCCATTGATTGAATAGGTTTTCAATTGGATTAAGAAATGGTGAATACGGGGACAGATAGACAACATTGTGTCCGCGCTGTTCAATCAATGCCCGCACATCAGCGGTGCGATGGAAGCGGACGTTGTCCATCACCAGATGGGCACCAGTAGTGCCGTCGGCATCTAAATGGTCACAAAGTTGGCCAATAAATGTCATGAAGTGTTGTTCATTGTAGGGAATGTCCTGAATCTCAAAGAAATACAGGGATTGGCTATTCATTGCCGCACAGACTGAGTAATTCCGACTCCGAATGCATTTAACCGTATTGTTAGCTCTCTTTCCTTTCGGTGCCCGTCCTCTGCTGGCTCTCGACCACACCTGAACTCCCATTTCATCGATAAAAACCAATTTTTCCTTTTCTGTCATCAGAAGAGTGTAGTTCAGAGCGTATTCATACCTGAGTTGTATCACATCTGCGCTATTCCTGGCCTCCGGTATTAATGACACCCGTTTTAGAGTGTAATGAAATTGTTTTAATGCTCTGCTTATAGTCATGAGTGAAATGTTTCCGATTTCTGGCCAATTCTGCAAACATTTAGTCTTCAGTTGTTTCACAGTTAGAGTGCAGTTGTCGTCAACCCAACCACAGATCGCCCGCTTCTGACCATCAGTTAGTCGTGACTTTCGGTGTCCTTTCGACGAAAGAGTTGTGGTTCCGGTCCTATTGTACTTCCGATATATAGTGCGGACAGTATTGACGTTTTGTCCACTTATTTCCGCCACTTCTACGGCAGTCACACCACTGTTCATGTGTTTGATAATCAAATCTCTTATCTCTTGACTAATCCTACTATTAGTGCGCTTTTGATTGATCACAACATTAACCGGTATTTCATTCATCTTAATGTCCGCTTAAATGAACTAAATTTACCGAAAATTATCTTAAATTTACCGAAATTTTAGTCAAAGTTCGTGACGTTTACACACAAAACATAGAATTCATTGAAACGTGATTTTCAAAAGTTATGACAGTTTTATGCAATGTTATAACTATTTTCTCATTTGTTATGTAATTTTTAATTGTTGTCAAACATTTAAATAAATAGTTGTTTACTGTATACTTCAATTTGCTTTCAAAATGAGTTACTTATGACTTGTTTTGTCAAATGTGATAAGAAAGCACTTAATTCTTGCCTTTAGCTGCACTTTATTGGGTTATTGTTAACACAATTAATGTTTGAATTGTTTAATAATTAAATAATCATTTGATATACAAAACAATTGATCTTTTAATCATTGAAAACACAAATCAATGAGACATTGAGAACACTCTAAGACTGAAATTTAAAAGTGAGACAATTCTGGATAATCTTTCTTTCATTGGGATTAATCTCTTACAATATCTTCCTCTTGAGCTCAGATCAATGTTTATGCATTCAATCCCTAACCTCCTCTTTGGCTAATCATTGAGTGCTTTGAGTCGTTCTGATCAACAATTAATATAAAGTCTTAATTTCCTATTCATTTGATAAGTGAATCACATTTACTGTAAACCCATTAATGGTTTTCATTGCAATGATTTCAATGTAATTGAAAATCTATAATAAATATAAATATTAAATAGATTTTAAAATATTTGTTAACAATATATTGAATTTTTTGTTTTATTTTAAGTTCAATATAATTGTTACTAAAATATGAGCACCAGTGTCAACCGAAAGGAGAATATTTTGTTTTGAATGAATTTTATGTTCACTTCTTATGAAAATATTTGATAACAAAATAAATGCTATTTTATTGACAAATAATATACATTTTATTAACTTTTCGTGACTCCAATAGTCAAACGTAAAAAGTCTTAATCTTTAGTTATGTAAAAATGTTTTCACATCAAACGTGAAAAATGATTTAAAGTCAGGCATTGATAGTAAATATGTTATAAATGCATGAATTAAATGAATCAATACTTGAGTTGTTATTCACAATAATTATTTGTCTTTCATATCTTAATTGCATTTAAATAGTGTTTATTCAAAGATATTTTTAAAAACTATTGAAATTAATAAACAATTCATTCACTCATTGATAGCAAAGAAATGTATTTTTTTTTATTAACTCTTAATTCAATTTTTACTTAATTGTAATGAAATGCAAGAAAAATGATTGAAAACAATGCGAATAAATGTTAAGAAAATAAAAAGTGTTTTCAATGATTCAAACGTTTGAATTCAGGAAATACTGTGTGAAAGCAATTTCAATGATTTGAATGATTTGAATTCAAACATCATTTGATATAATGTAATAAAAAACTAAGCGTTAGTTTTGATGTGCAAATAGTGTGTGTGTCTGAGGTATAGACGCGTGAAAATAGTTGATGTAATCGTGAATATAATAAACGATAAGTTATTCTCTCTATAAGTAAGGCTTAAATAAACAAAACAGAAATTATGCGATAAAAAGAGATTCACAACAAAGAGAATGAGAAAAAGTCAACAGTAATTGAATGCAAAATAAAATTAACGCTAAATATGCTGAAGATGTGAATAACAAACCCATATATTCAACCATTCCTTCCTTTTCAACATTTTAATAGCTACCCCTTTAGTATTTAACTTGATCAACTATTGATATACAATATTGAAGACAGTAAAATACAATGAAATGTCTTTATATGCAAATAGTTTATCGTTTTATTAAAAATAATTTAATTTAAAAAAAATTAAATGAGTTTTCAAACTTTTAATATAATTTTAGTTTTCTTAGTAAATTAGAATACAGTCTATAGAATAGAATATGTATGTTCTCTGCCTGCTTATTTATCTATATTTATCCATGCAAATATCAGTTTTTAATTTTGAGACAACAATAACTAATCTGGCATTTATCTTGTGCTAATGCAAAGACGAGTTTCAATTTATTACTAGTCTTTCCGACCCCACCGACTCACTCGTTATATGGCTTTTACTGACTAAAATGAGCATGGTAGTCTCTTAAATTCATCAATCACTGACAATCAGCAATGAAATTTTTATGAGTAATAAAACTACAATATTTATGACTTAAACTAATTTTGCATTAATTAAAGGATTGCCACAAATAAAAAACACAATTGAAATCGTGGACTCATTCCGTGTTTTTCTTCATTTGATTATTTGCTTAAATTTTATTTTTATTCAAAACTAAAAAAGTATTTATCGTTTCACTCAAAGTATTTATAATTAAATTCAATCAAATTTGAAAATTAATAAAATTTGAGTGCATTTCGTGAAAGACTTTTAATATTATTAGAAAAGTTTTGTGAACACAAGAAATAGTCGACAAAAATGACAAAATTTTAAATTAAATTTATTGCAAATAATTTTGAATAATTGGATTCATTTGTTGTCGCATTCAGTACACCATTGGTTGAGATCTTTGACAAACGAAGTAATACTAAGTCAAGACATGAAAGGTATAGACATATAATGAGATGTTTAACTCATTGTACAGATTATTGATTGCTATTTGGTATTGAATGCGAACCGAATATATCATTATTAAGATTACTGTATATAATATCTCTACTTATTATCATTGGTTTCTTTCTATACAATAAAAAGCACCCAATGTTTGGTCAAAACTACAAATAATTAATTCAATCAATAATTAATTATATATTGAATAATAATTAGAGATATTTCAATATTAATAATTTATTTGTTACATAACATCTTTATGTTTTAAAAGACCCAGAATTGATAGAAATAAGGGTAAAATATATTCTTTTTACTATTCAGGGGTAATATTTCAAAATACACTTTTGTAAACAAGTATTGAGACAAATAAATAACAAATAAAAACCAGACATAAGTAGGGATTTAATGAAATTTTTTGAAGTCTTGACAATACATTAAATGCAAAGAGAATTTGCAATTTTGTATGAATTAATGACAACAAAACTATTTGAGTCTCTTATCGATGATTTAAAGACAATTAATATCATTCATCACTTTTAATGAGTCTTTGCTTTTATTGGCAAAAATGAGATACATTTGAGTGAAAGCACAGGAAATAACTAAAAGAACATATATTTATGTTATATTAATATTAATAGTTATTTCACTTAAACGTCCGATTCGTCCGACTTTTGCCATTTGAATGACTCCTCAAATAATAGCTAATAATAACACTATTTATCAGAATTTCAACAAAAGTTATATATATTTTAATTTTCATTTTATCCAAACCTATCATTTAGGGGATCATTCAGGGGGTCATTCAGGTAAATAAATACAGATATTTAAACACCAGTTTGTATATCAAACACAAACTCATAAAAACTTATAAAATATTTTTTGTTTTCTGTGATTAATAAATAAAAAGTTTTAAGTGGTTTTTAATTATGGATTTCAAAGGGTATATAATTTTGTCGTTTACTTTCAAATCAATGAGAAATTTATTGATTAAATTTCCTTTTCATCTGTTTATTGAAGACCTTTTTTCTATCGTCTGATACATAAAAGATGTCCCAAACGTCTGAAGACATTGAATCTAAAAATTACTGAATTAATGGAAACCAATTGATAAACAATTGATAAACATTTGATTGAAGACAACAATAATCAGTCAATTCCTATCAAATTTCAATTTATTTCCAGTTATTAATGTCTTTTAGTTTACCCTTAGATTAGCTAAATAGTGATGTGGCCTAAGTATGAGTTGAGACTTTTAGTATTATTATTGTTTTACCAAGCTCATTTATGAGATTGTTAATTGATTTGCTATTAAAATCTATTTTGTTATTTACTCTAAAATCAATAAAAATGATAAAAACAAATATTATTATATCTTTAAGTCAATAGAAATCCATAAAAGCATTAATTCATAGAAATATTTGATTGAATTTCTTTCAGATGTCTGAAAGTATTCAAAACTATTCATAAATGAATAGATTTTCTGACATTTTATTGAAAATTTTATTGTTTGTCATAAATGCAAGAAATTTTAATAATAGTTATTATTTGTAATAAATTTTGACAAAGGTTTTGAGTGTTGTGTTCAATATTAAAGTCTTTGTGATTAAAAACAATTTATAAATAAATGATATTTTAATGGCATTTAATAATTGAGTGTTTACTCAAAATCAATTGATTTATTGGTTTAAAACACTATTTTTTAATATATATTTTGTTTTTTATATTTATTCAGAATTTCTTTAATTTTCTGACAATTAGTTAACAAATTATTAAATAAATAAAAACTATTAAATAAATTGACGCTTAAATTGATAACATTAGGTTAAATGAAGAAAAAACATAAAGCCCGGGTCAGGTGGGAAATAAACAGATGTATTTGTGTTGGAATGGGAGGACAAGAGTTTATAATATTATTTAAATAACTGTTTAATAAACACTATATTTAAACAAATAATGGTTTAGTTTACCGAAAGTCTAGACATAATGACAAATGAATAGTGAATTGGATTTAAATATAAAACCAAATTTATACAATATATTAAAGTGTCTTTAAATCTTGAGTTTATCTTAGCTTGGTCAATAAGTATTTTGTTATAAATGTTTAATGCATTGCTAAAATTGAAATCAATATCAATTGAAAATTCAATAATTATTAGTGATTTCTGTTTTCACACTCGAAATATAGAAACAAAATAGACTTCAGATTATTATTCCGTTTGATATCTAAAAGTAAAAAATAGTTTTATTTTACGCTTTGGTCTCTTAAGCACTATTAGCTCTGATCGAAAGCGAAGGCCTAAGAGATTGATTGGGAATTGAACTGACATTCCAGTCAACACATCGTCTGCACAAGAGGTTTGGCTATAAAAATGCAAGCGTCAGACCATTTGTTTATTTGAATGCAAAGATAGAAATACAAATAATTATTACAATAATTGACAAATCGATGCAATAATTAAACACAAAATATATTTATGTCTATCATTAGTAGTGTTTATCCATCACTATATGCAGTGTTTAAAGAATCTCTCCCTCACACTAGTAGTATTGAGATCTTGGTCAGATTTTCACACTGAATTTAGAAATCAGAGTTCACGAGTACCAAGTATACTTTCTGAAGCATGGATTTAATGGAAATATGGAAAATAAGTGGTATTTGTTTGATTCTGGTTCTATCTTTGAATATTTATTTTTGATTTCCCCTTCTTTGCCACTAATTCGGGTAAAAACAATGACATGCCCCTTGTCTTATGTCTTACCCAGGAGTGTCTGCTTTATTAAAATTATTTAACTGAAAATTGATTTTGTTTTCATCAGTATTTCTGTTGACAATAAACTATAACAAAGTCTGTTTTGTCTGATTTCATAGAAACTAATCTAAAGTAGGGAACGGTATGGTATGGTAGGGAATGGTATATATCGTGTGTTATCTCTTATTTATGATCACATTCTGTTCCCTCCATTCGAGAACCCATTTATCGCTTTATCGCTTCTCTAAAGCCTTTATAAACCAAATATCGTTTTGAGGAAAATATTTATTTCAATAGAGTATTGCTTTTGTCGGACATTAGTCTATAAATTATTTGAAATTCAAAACAACATTATTTTCAGCAAAACATCAAAACATCTTTCAATTTCATTACAAAAATTCATTTAATCTAATATTGATTTTTAAAATGTCTTTCAAAGAGATATCTATTGTAAAGAAAATATTGAAATCATTTGAATATAATTTAACAAATATTTTATGCTTTCTATTCAATAAAATTCAATATTAAATGTTATATCACTTTTGCCTCCGGTTTGACAACATTGTATTCAAATCTATTAATTGCAATGAAATTACAATCAAATTCTAAAATCATTGCAAAATTTATATTTGAAAAAATGTTATTAAAAATTACAATTTGGGTCAAAGTTTTGAGTTTCAGTTCATTAAACAATTCTTCAATTTTTTCTTTTGAGAAGTAATGATAATTTTAAAAAACTCTTAATGTTAATAACCTATGGATGTACTGTCCTATGGCTGTCCTGTCCTAATATTAAAAGATTTTGTATCAAACGATCAAATGATTGAAAACGGATTTATAGCCTAATCTACAATCCTTTGCCACTTGTAATATAAAACCCTTTCCCTCAATGCGAGAACAGTCTCTGGTCCGGTTTGTGCAAAAGTATTTATACATGACTTCAATGATTACATGAAATGACAAATAAAATAACTATTTCGTGACTTAAGGCTAATCTACACGTGGAGTGAATTGAGGGTAAATTCCGTGAATTCATTGAATTCATTTGATTTTGAATGCATTTTATGATTATTTTATTTAATTATTTATATTATCATCAAATCATCAAAATTTTCAATAATATAATTAAGTTATTCATTCAATGCATTCAAAATGTTTAAAACATTTTCACATTTATTTTAATATTACAATCAAAACCATATATTAATAAAACATTTTTATCCAGAATACACTGTATTTTAAAATGTATTCAGATGTCAATATAAAAGTACTGTTCATTGAAAAACATTAAAATCTTATGTTTAAACTGAAACACACACTCAGTTTTGATGTTTGTATAACATTTCTCTTATTTACCCCCTTATGAAAAGTCCCTGATATTTTATTTATACCAATTTATCTAATAATTATTAATTATTTCTCAATTAAATTGATTTGTTTTGTAATAATATTGTCTTTTCTTAAATGAATGGAAGAATAAATGATTAAAATTGTTGTAAATGATGCAAATGATGCAAATTTACAAGGTCATATCATTTACACAGTACATTTCTACAAACGATATCTCAGATACAACTATAAAATTATTTGAGTATTTTTTTATTAGTTTAAAAATGTTGAAATCTATATCCAGTGTTAAATCCATAGCTATTATTGTTCAACGAATTAATTCAATCAAACCTTTTATAGAAATGGTTTGAAAATACAGTTTAAAGTGCTTTAACTTAAAGTGAATTAAATTTTATTTCTATACTTCCTATCCGTCCGTCGAATGACTTCATGTTCAGCCTTTCAAGTGATAATTTTGAATCATTTTTTTAATTCAAAAAAAGTTTTTATTTTCTCAATAAAAGGTTTATTTTTCAACAAATGTTCAAATAATTGAAAAATTCTTTGAGATTTAAAATTTTATATATTTTTTAATTAAATGCTTTTCTTATGTAAAACTAATTGAAAATTCTTTGTGAATCTGATTACAAATGAAAAGTAATTTCAACTTAAAGTATGACAAATTCAAAATTCAATTATCATATTAAACACAACAATAGGGGTATAATAATAAGGGTTTAATAAATTTTATGCAAATGTGGATTAAGTCATATCTTTTTGGTTTCATTCTTAACATACAATTGAAATCTTCACTGAATTATAGATTTTTGAATTCTCTCTCTCTTTAGAGTGAAATGACTTTCAATTGAATGAAGTAATGGACGTATAGTTTATTTCTACTAAAATAAGATGTTTTGTCAAAAACAGTTGTGACTGAAACTCAGGCAAAGGAATTGCATTCAAACTTATTTATTGAACAACACTTTTAAAATATATAAACTATAAACTCAGCCATCAATTGATTTATTACTGAAAACATTTGTAAATTTCAAATAACATTAAGTTTTGTTTCTCAATGTTTGCAACTTTTATTTGTTATTCATATTTGTTTCAAATATTTGTTAAAACATTCAATAATTTAAAAATAATTTTCAAATCTTAGAGTTAATTATATTTTAATCAATTTAAACCCTTTAATGAGGTTTTATTGATGGAAAGGGTATAAAATTTTATTATGTTTTTAAAAACACTTTGTTTTCATTGAATATCATATTTGAATTCATTTGTTAACAAAATCTCATTTGAAATATAATATTCAAAACTAATTGCTGAAAAAGACAATAAGACCTTTCTCTAGATTATGATTGTCCCTGATTGTTTTGCAATAAAATACAATATAATATGTATAAATAAATAAATTGGATGAAAAAGCTTTCATAAATTTCAGTCTGTAATCAAATAATCTGGATAAAAAATATCACAAGAAATTAAACTCAAAGAAAGACTTTGTATTACAATTTAATTTAAAAATATTATTTTGTTATTTAATTTATGAGATAATTGTGAGTCAACCGGATCTTCACTCAACCCTAACCCTGGTATAAGTTATTTGAAATTCTCTGAAAGAGGTTTCATTGGTTTGAGACTAGAGTTGTTGTAATACAAGATTCACTTCAATAATAAGTCTTTTCAGTTGTAAAATAAGTGTAAGTTTTTTGTACATCTCATGTGTGAAGAGTTGGCATCGATTTATCGACTCTTTTATATATTTCAGAGTTTTTGACACAATATTAAAAAATATTTTTATAAGTTTTAACAATAAGTGAATAAATCGTAATTCAAATGCTTATAAATCTTTCAATTCTTTTGATAATAGATTTTTTATGTGTAAAAAAGGGTCGAAAACTGCTCTCAGTTTGTGATATAATCTAAAAAATAAGAAAACACTAAAAACTCATATAAGACTCGGTTTTGCTGTCAAAGTTGATCCACTCATCCAACGACTCATCCAATGATTGCATGACATGTATTATATTTGAGTATTTTTTTAATCTCAAAACAAACTCTAATTATTTGAAGAAAATTTGTTTTTTAATTCAATGTTTCATTTGTTTTCACAATAAGTTTAATATTTATTGATTTTTTCATCACTTGTTCTCATATTTCCATTAATTTTAATCATTTCAAACATCCATTTCCTTTTTGTATTTGTAATAAGCACTTAGTAATAAGGAAATGAGCATGGTTATTTATTTAATTAAAATTATATTTTATTTCCAGAACATTTAGATCAATATATTTATCATTGAATTAATATTTATTTTTATTAAAAATAGATTTAAACGTAAAATAATTTTTTAATATTTTATGTTTTGAACTGAATTTTGTAAAAACTTTGAAATGGTTTAAGAGATGAAATTCATTGGTCATCCATGTCATATAGTTATGGAGGCTTTTCATTGATAATATTCTCCATCAATATTGTGTGCACTCTATAGATGCCTGTGCTTATGGAACAGTAGGTCCTGCAGTGTTTGGTGTCATAGCAACTATATTTTCAATGGTTTGACTGAACTGTCGATGCGTTGACTTTTGGCAAAACTAAGGCTTTCTATCGCTTGAATCAACACTTATTGCTCCTGGCACCAAATTTAATTTCTTGTATACAAACTAAAAATCATTTTATATTTGTGTCAAAAATATTATAAATTTCGGAAATAATCTTTAAAATCAAATCATTATTTGTGTCTCATATCAAACAAAAGTTAAATCAATTTCACTTAAATGTCTTTTTATTGAATAAAATTGAAAATTCAATAAAAAATTATCGATTTTTTAATATTATTTGTCATTTGTTTCATATTTTTCATCATTTGTTCAAAAGGTTTAATACTTTTTTGCCTCAAATATATATGAATTACAAAAATTCAATTCAATTCATGAATTCAATTGTTATGATATTATTTGTAGAGGAAAGGGATACTAACCCAGGGATGTTCATACAGTGAAAATTGTGGTTAAGATTTCATTACTTTTATTTATTTCAGATAAAACATCAATAGGTTTTCAATTATAGTGACAATATATCAAGGAAAATTCAAACACTCAAAGTGGGTTATCAGGGTTAACACAAGAGTTTGTGAATAAAAAGTAGCTTGATTAATGAATATACATTTTGTTGTCAATTAATGAATACAAAAAATAACCAAAATATTGAAAATGAAAGTAACATTTGAATATAATTTTGGTTTTATTACTAAACTTTGAATTATTAACAGAAAATAATGAAATCTTTTATTTGAATTAACAGAAGGTCTACAGGGAATGGGTTTGTTCAATGTTGATCCCATTCCACATGAATGTCGCTCCGATAAAGCCCTGCCGAACATTCTGTGAGCGCGTTGAACAGCGGTGTCCTCATCTTCATCCATATGGAAAGGGACAGTATGCGGGAGAACCTGTTTTTTTATGCATAGGTCAGCAAAAAATATTTCATTTTATTTCTTCAAACAATTGATTTTTATATCCAATGACCACAACTTCACATCCCTTTCCTATGCCTTATGTTTATTACGCTATAAATAAGACTTTAATATAATTTACTTATTATTAACTGATTTGTCGTAAAATAAAATGAATTGCATTTCAGATCCAAACATACCTTTCAACCCATCGATAACACCGATCACTCCATACGCTGACCCGTCTTTATGTTACGATTCTTGCCATTTACTCAATAACGACCAAAACCTGAACTCAGTTTCTAATAGTGATGACCATAACTTCAAAGAGGAACGACTGGATTGTATAAGCAATAGTCAACTTCTCTACAATATGGCAACGAATACGAGCACAACAACGGCCACAACCAGTGACCCGAGTGCTGGACATCACTGAATACCAATAAGTGGACTGAATTTCAATGAAAATCGCTTTCATTTTAAATAATTTTCAACTTTCAGCACATTTTTAAAACTGATTAACCAAACAGTCATTTGTTTGAAGCAATCAAATGAATCCGAGAATCAATTTTCGAGCAAAAAAACACTGAATTTATTTCAAACGAGAATTGAATCTAATTTTTGACAAAAATTTTAATTTATTTTTTGAATTAATTTTCTCCCAAAACAGCAATTATTATAACAAAACCAACTGTTCTTCTCTCCAATCATATGCTCTTCCATTTTGATCATAATTTTGATTTCAATTTCACAATCAGTTCATTGAATATGTGCTAAATTTTTATGATTATATGAAATAGTGTTGAAATATATTTGATTTTTTGGGGATATTTGCTCAGAAATAAACAAAAAGCAAAACAAAAATTGCTGAAAATCAATGTCCGGTCCAATACTACAAAACAAATTATATTATAGTAAATGAACAATGAATTCAAAAAAAAACAATATTTCAATCAATTATTTCTCTTTATTTGGACTAAAATTGAATCAAATTTAAAAAACAAAAACAAAAATAAATGAAAGGATTTTAAAACTAAATTAAAATTAAAACAATAAGTTATATAAAAACTGTTGCGAAGAAAGGATTACAAGAAAGTTATGTTAAGTTACAAATTAATTATATTATTGTAAGTAATAGTGAGACAAATGTATTAAAAAATGAAAACAAAATGTATGACTAATTGATTATTAAAAACCTGTTTTTGTAATAATATTTAGAGTTTTTTGTAAAATTAAAATTATTATAAACTGTTTATCGTTTTTTTGTCTCAATATTTGCTTTTATTCAAAAACCAAATGAAGAAAAATGTCTTATTTTTTATTAGATTTCAATTTTAAACAATTGGATTCAACTTTCAAATAAAACAGACTTTACTTACCGTTCAATAAATAACTTATTTCTACTAATAATACTATCCAATAAATCCAACCACTATTTAAAATCATCAAGATCAGATTATATTAATAATTTGGCAACGTTGAGATTAAATGTAATGAAATATTATATTATTATTTCATTTAAACAATGCTTTAGTTTTTAGATATATTTATTTACTTTACGTTTACATTCATTAATGAATTTATATTATGTTTATCTTTAATCAATAAATTTCTTTTTGTGGATATTTAAATTTGCTTCATATTAGTCAAGAATTAAATTAACCAAGATCAGTTTGGTAAACAACACTAGTATTTAAAATACCTTAAAGAATTGAAAATCTTTTATGTTTTGACGATTTATATTTAGATTTTCAAACATTTTTGGAATTTTTGATTTCAAATCACTTTTAAATCTTCAGTTCATTTTGTATTGAATTCCAGAGAAACCTATTGACGAAGAAAATTGAAAATATTTGCCAGATTTAGGTTTAATTTAAAGTCAGTCCGATGTTTATTAGTTTGTGATATTATAAATAACAACCTGTGCTATAATAGTTTTGTGCAATCCAGGTAAATGATTATATTTGGGATTCAAAGATACATTGAAAGCAAATCAAAATAATTTAAATACAAAACAATCTATTTTTTGTTTTAAATATTTTTTTTTTGATTTATGCCATAAATAATAAAATATCTGAAAATGCATTAAAAATTGCTTTAATTTTGTATTTTATTTAAATATTTAAAACATCTTTTGCTAAAAGTATTGCTATAAAAGACAAACAAATAAATTACTTTTATTTTATGTTTTAATTTCACATAAAATGAAAATTTTTGGAAATATTTTAATTTAAGAAATAATTAATAAAAATAAACTTCAATTAAAACAAAACAATTGTTTTCAAACATAAAAACAAAAAACATTTTTAATTAATTAAATTTGAATTAATTATTGAATATTCAGTTATATCTATACTAATCGTAAGAATAGACTGAAATTACATTTAATTTGATGCAAAATATGTGAAGCAAATAAACTATTTTTCACAGCACTGGTGTATTACCAGTACAGCACTGGTATATAATCGGTAAATAAAATTGAAGTACAGATAGAAAGACTCGTTTATTAAAACCAAAACTATTGTGTAATTTATCGATTGAACTAAAAGACATAATATATGAGAATATTTGCCAAACTTTTACAAACAATAATATAATAAAAGCCTTTTTTGTTGAATACAGTAATCAAGTGTTGAATTAAACACTGGTTTTGGGTTTGAAAATAGTATTTGATTTAAGTTTTCAAATAAACAGAAATATAATTCAATTTTAGGTTTTTTGAAATATTAATTGCAATTTATATGAAAGAAGAGTGAAATCGAGTTTTTGGTTAATATATATAAAACAAATGTATTTATTGTATCATATGTTTGATCTGAAGACAAATTAATGCAAATATTTGATACTAAAACTTGTTATAACTGTTTAGCTGTTGCTTATATTATGGTTTTCATATAATTTGCAAATTGTGTTTGATTTTCTTCTGGCGCTCATTGGCCAGGGATGTCCTCAAATATTATAGCTATAGTTACAGGTATTAATTTAAGGGTAGTATTAATATAATATAACTTTAGTCATACTAACCTCAACTCTATATAACATTATATAACGATATAAACACATAAACGAAGCTTTAATATTGAAAATAAAGTGGATTTTGCGGAAAATGCCTTTAAGAGCACAGGGAGGACAGGGAGTTGCTATTGTATTGCATTCAATATTATATGCATTTTATTCTGAATTTCAATTATTTTCTATGAAATATTGAATATTTAACACAAAGTAAACAAAATAAAAAATATTTGTTTAAAAAAATAATTAATTGAATATAAAATTGTTTTTAGTATTAAATAAATGGAAATAAGAATATTCTGGACACTATTTCTTCATTACATATCTTGAAAGCTAAACTCAAGTGCGGTTTTGAGTTTCAAAGATCATATACTTTATATTCAGTGACTATTATTTGCATTTAAAGTCATTTAACTGTTTAAAGGATTTATTGCACGCAATGACAGAAATATTTTCAATTTTCACATATTTTTATTCAAAGATTTATCGGAATATATTTGAAATAAAGTTTGATTTCTCATATAAAATGTTTTTCAAAATTTATGATTACTGTTGACTGAAATGAATTCATAGAAAGATATAATTTTAAAGTAAAATAAATAAAAACAATATATTTATGAATAAAACAAATCATTTGACAAAACATTGAATGAATTGAAACTATTTTTATATAAATTATTTGATATACGGTTTGAATTACATTGCGTTTCAGAGTATAATATATATAATTGTGAGCCAATTGTGAGCCAATCCGACGACAAGCCTAACGTTGATCTCTATAGCTATTAGAGTCATACGTTTGTCACACAATAAGGCACACAATTATGCATTTTTGTGTCATAGAGTGTACAACACTGTAAGGATTGCTTTCAAATGATATGAATTTACGGCTCAAACGCACAAACAGTGTCTCAAAGTTAGAAAATGTTGTCTTTCTATACATTCTATGCAAATAGAGTTCAATTGAAGTTTCGGTCAAACAGTTATGTAAAGTCGATGTCATTTCAAAGATGTCATTAAATTTGAAAATTACATTCAATTTATTTGTTTTTTGTGCAATAATTTGGGCTCAAAATGGTTTTAAACATAATTACAATGTGGGTCTTTTAATGGTGAAAAGAAGCTCAACCAACCGCTTTGACCTAGTTCATATTGGACCGGCTATTGATATGGCTATTCAGGTAATGTTACTTTCAATCATTATTTCATAGTTTTAATTTAATTTTAATCCCAAATGACTTTTGATTTTACTATTTGTTTCAAAACTTTTATTTATAGTATTCAATGATTTTTGTAATAATAATGATATCTTTTGTTGTCAAGACTTAAATCTTATTTTTATATTTCACATGAATTTTATAAATTTTTAATGTAATTAACAATTACTTTAATTATTTAAGTTTCAAATATTGAAAACCTAAATGAAGTGATTTTGAAAAGTTTAGAAATCAATGTTACAGTAAAATATAATTTTTATCAACACTCGCTTCTATCATATTCTTGTTTTTATCATCACTTTTGTAAAGTACTTACCCTTCCCTATACCCATAATTAAAAAGATATCGATTGTATCGTATTTGTCGTTAATGGTGTTGGTATTGGTTTTTGTCACTAATTATTGACAGCTTTTTGAAGAAATCTGGTGTAAAATTGAATCATTTTTGTCAATTTTTGAAATTAAATTTTCAAAACTATTTGAAATTATTAACCAAATTCTCTGAAAAAAAAACTATATGACAGAAACGATTCTTTACTGTATTTTCAAATATTGATGTCTGACTTAAATGACACTTTCCTTCAATGCATTGATTTGTTTTCAACTCAATTGAAGACAAATATTATTAATATATTCAATAAAATTGTTTAATCACTTGATTTCTTACTTCAATGCATACAAAATGAATTTAATTTACAATTTATTAATTAATTTCATCTCATTTACAGAAGTGTGACAATGAATACGACATAAATCTGAATGTAATTCAAGGTAAGCATCAATTCATTAGTGTTTTATAATTAATTTAATTTATTTGATGGAAAAGTGATTGCAATTATGAAAATACTATATATATATAATGTTAAACAGTATTATATAATGTTAAGCAGTATTGTCCTGAACTGCAAATTGAAAAATTAGAAAAATGTCTATTTGTTAAACTGAAGTATTTAAACATGACAAATTAGTACAGGAACAAACAATTTTTAATTGCTGTATATAATTGTTTAATCGTTTTGTTTCAAAAATATGCAAATATTTGTTATTCAGAACTTCACATAAAATAATTGAAATTTAAGTCATTTTATAATTTTAACGTTTTATTGAATAATAAATGAAAAAATAATTTATTACTGAAATTAATTTATTTAATATTTTTATACAACATTTAATTTTGAGATGAATTTCTTCATAATTTATTTAAAACATAATAAATGACTGATTTTTAAAGTTATAACAAAAATAATGAGTAATTTTTGTTGACATTTATTGAATGAAATGATTAATTGATATTAACTTGAAATTAGTCATCAAATTAGGTTTCTTTTGCGTAATTATAAAAGGGGTATAAAATATTTAAATCCTTTATCTTATTTGAAATTACATTCAGGGGCATAATTCAACTATAATAGGATTTGACTTAAAATAAAATTTAATCAATGTATCAATATAAGGAAATTCACATAATTATTAAAACATTACTTGAACATTTAAAATTATTTTACTTGTTTTTGAAAAATATCAATAGTTCACTAAAAATATAAAATAAATTAATCTGTCTTATTTTATTAATTTACAGATATGTAAAATGTATAATAAAAGTTTATGAACCCCGGGTATAATGATATAATGATGTAATCCGTATTGATTTGAGTGCAAACGGACAGATGGTTTATACAGTTAGCAATTGATTTGTTTTCGTGTTTATTGAATCAGAACTTTAAATCCAAAGAAATAGTGTTTTTATACGTTTGAGTAAACATTGAAATTAAAATCATTTTTATACAAATGATTGAAATAATTCACAGATATTTCAATTTAAAACTCATTTTCTGCTGTAATTTTCAATTCATTTCATTTTAATGATAAAATATTTGAATACATATAACGAAACACATAAACAATTTCTAATGAGTTTAATGAACAAAAAAATTGTATTCATTTTGAAACTCGTATTTGTTTTAACATAAAACTAAACTTTGCTTTTATTAGAGACAACAAAACAATTACTTTTAGTTTTAATACAACTAAACATTAGGAAAGTCTAACCAATTTGAGCCTAAATTATAAATGTTATAAATGTTGAGCTAATCCTTACTTACTTTAAATAGATGTCACATATTCTGTGAAATAAGTTACTCTGGGAATAGTCAAGACTTTTAAGTCAAGAGCAACGCTGTAAACCCCCTGAGAATATGTGATAAAATGTATCAGTTTAAATTATTGTGCTTTGATTTTTACAAACATCTGTTTGCAAAACAGTGAGTCCTGGCCATCCCTTTTTGCATAGCATCCAAACAATTACTAATTTTTGATTGTATGCCATATTTCACTCTATTTATGATGTATTGCCAAAAGCTCTTAAATTAAGACAATATAACACAAAACCTAAAGTGAGTTCAACTCTGGTATACATTTCAGTCTTATTTACAAATCAATTAAAACTCAATTATTATGTAATGAAATATCGATAAAAAATATTTCAATTATTTTTATAGTTTTCTGAGAATTTAGAAAAATTGCTCAAAAGATGAGAGTTTTGTACAGATATTAAATGTAAAGAGTTTTGAGTTGTGACAGGACTTCACGTGACCTGTCTTTTACTGACATTATATCTATTTATAAATAAATTACTTTTCCTATCAATTAGTTTGAATGCATTGAAAGTAAAAATTATTAAAATTAAACTTTTTTTATATTTTTATTATTTATTATTTATTGATCCAAAAGTTGATTCAATTTAGTCTTCAATTTCTTAATGCCTTTGTTATATGATTTCTATTTAGGGGTAAAGTTATTATTTATCCATTAATACCCTTAGAATTTGTAATAATTATAATTTGAAAACAATATGCAATCAATAAAATTATTTTTCTTTTGTGTTTTGATTGAACAAACATTTGAAGAGAAATACAATTAAATGTATTCAAAATAATTAACAATTAAGGGATTGATGTCTAAAAGTTGGTCATTCCCTGCACTACATAACACAACAACAACTGTTTATTGTAATCCGGAATCCAATTAAGTCTCTATTGAGGATAATTGGCATTTGAGTGCCCAAACCCACAATGAATTAGTTTTTGGTCATATATATCGATACACTGTTTACATATCAGTCCTCTCTTTCCGTTTACAATCAATATTTCTATTTGTTTTTGACATCTCTTCTCACTTTCAATACATAAAATATATAAAATGAAATATTTTGACAAATGTTTTAAATTTTTATGATTTCATAAATGTTTTATGATTTTCACAAAACATTTATTTTTATTCTGATTTCAATACTCTATTCAACACTTTATTCAATACTATATTCAATCGTTTACTTATTATAAAGTATGTGAAAATCGATTCAATAAAAAGTGTTTGAATTCACTAAGAGTTTTCAAAGCATGATATCGTTTGTATATGTTATACCCCTTACACACTATGGTATAAACAAATAACACCTTAATATTATTCTTCTACTAAAGACGTGATTCACATTGAATTCGGGATTTTATACGATTGCAAACTCAAGTCATTATTATTCAGAAATGAGGCAAAAAGGAGAACACATTCACTAAATTCAGAAATACTCACAAACTTTGTCTCTATTTCTCTATTTCTTTACATTTGGTAACCATTGAGTCAGTGCTCTGATTCTCGATTTGCATTCACTTTATATTATTATTCAATACAATCATTGAATAAATAAAAAACTGAATTATAATCAGTTTTTGCAGACTTTTAAACCAAAGGGAAGTGAAGTAACACTTATACTATGGCTTTACTAACAACAAGACTGACTGTCTTTAAGAAAAAATATTCAGTGGTTTTGATATTCACTTCATTTGAATATAGAGTTTGCATACAAATTGAATGATTTCAATGAATTCAATGATTTTTATTTCATTTCTAAAATTTCTATTACTTTTTCTTTATTTTATATTTAATTACAAAAAATTGCTTAAAAATAATTGAAATTAAATTTAAAATCAAAACAATTATTAAAATTTGTTTTTATATTATAATTGTTTTTTATTATTCAACACTTAATCAATAAAAATACTAAATTTTTATTATTTTTTAACACCACTTCCTAATTGTCCAGGTAATTATGCCGACACTTGTAATGAGACAGCTGCGTTAGGAAAGGCAGTTGATTTGGTGCATAACAATAACATTGTGGCTTTTATAGGCCCGGCCTGTAGTGATGATCTTCAAGTAATTGTTTATTGAAATTATTTACAACTATTGATGCAATGACTCCTTCAGGTCGTCGGACGTCTGGCATCATATAAAGGCATTCCTGTATTGACAGGTTTGGGTGATGTGATAAGTGGCCAGAGGTCTACTTATAGCACATTAATTCGGGCCTCTTATGATCTTTGGGATGAGGCCCGGGCTATACTGGCTTTCCTGTCAAACCTGAGTTGGCATAAGTTTGGTTTAATATATCGCTTCGGAGACGTCTATTACTCAACACTGGCCGAGGAATTACTGAGTCTATTGAATGCACCCGAATATTCAGATCGGTTTAAGTGCACGTGTAAAGAGACATATGTAAGAGATATGAATAAAACAATTTTGACTGATTTGGAGAAAGTGATCGATACTATGGCCAACTGCGCCCGAAGTAAGTTATTAACAAAGTTATGACTTTAATAACAACTTTTTGAATCAAAAGTCATTCATATCTTTCCAAAAACAACTCAAATCTCTTTATTGACGATCTTTTTCTCTAAACAAACAGTTATTGTGATCATTGGGGGCGAGAAGGAGGTCCGGGCAATGATGATCATCGCTCATCGAAAGAAGATTACACTATCGGGAGAGTATGCCTTCATTCACACTGAACTGATTGAAGGCGAAGCCATAGACAATACTTCATGGGCTGGCGGTTCAGGTATTGCATTGAGATTTATCTTTTCAATCAATATTTTATAGACTTTTCTTTTGAATTTATTTTATAATTTAAGAAAAAGTAAAAATGTTTATAATTTTTAAACATATTTAAACAAAAAACAAATATTTTTATAATTATAAAGAAATTTAAAACTATTAATGAAATTTTTACTTATTTTTGTTTCAACTGAAAGAGAAATCTTCAAAATATAACTGAAATTAATTAAAATGAAAATTATTTTTGTTATTTTTTTTCTAACATTATATTCAATATTATATTATATTTTAAAAAGTTGTCTGAAATTTATATTTTCTGGTTTTGTTTTACTTTTTAGTTGTTTAATGAAAATCTATTAAATTCTTCACAATTTAATTGAATTAATATTAAAAAACAAAATATTCACTAAAATATTATAAAAATATATCATTTATATAATTAATGTCTATTAAGAGAGTGAAGAAATGAAATCAGAGCTGAAAGAGGCTTATCAGGCGTTACTGATAGTAAGTCTAAACCAACCTCTCGGAGAGTTTTACAAGAATTTCAGCGATGAAGTGAAGAGAAGGGCTTTAAGTGACTACAACTACACGTATAACGAAGAGATGGTTAGTTCACATAAAACAAACATTCATTCAATCGTTTAATGACTAACAACTCGTAAATCCCTTTAACTTCAGGTCAACTATTTTACGGCTTCTTTTCACGACTCGATTCTCCTCTTATGTAAAGCTCTTCACAACAAAGGTATGAAAAACAGACATTTGAGTACCGATGAGGGCAGACATCTCGTCTCAATGATGAAGAACATGTCTTTCAGTGGTATTTCCGGTAATGTAACCATTGATAGTGATGGGGACAGGATTGCCGATTATGCACTTCTCGATCAAACAGACCCTGAGTCTGGAAATTTCAAGGTATGGATGAATACTTTGTTTACATTTTATTACTACAACTTTAAAATTGATTGAACTATAGGTTGTTATGCATTATTTCGGTGCAACAAAACGATATGAAAGTGTGTCTGATATTCATTGGCCGAGTGGTAACAAACCAGTCGACGAACCAATTTGTGGTTTCGATGGATCCAAATGTCGAGGTTTTGTTTACTTAACTTAATTTGTAATCAATTTATTGATAAAATAAATAACTTTATGCCCAGAACTGCGAATCTGGGATATACTGACGGCTTCATTGCTGGCAATCCTCATCTTTCTGCTGGCGCTGGCAATACTCATATACAGGTTTACATTTAGTACTTATTATTTATTGAAACTATGTTTCAAATCAATTGCAATATTTGTATACCAGAAAAGTGAAACTGGAGGCCGCGCTCACAAACATGTCATGGCGTGTCCGCTGGGAAGACATCACATTCCCGGACACTATAGGAATCAGTGCTTTGAGTCGACTTAGTATTTCAAGTCAAGTCAGTTAACAATTAATTAATTAATTGAATGATTAATACGAAGAAAATGTCTTTAAAACCAATGGTTTATAACTTTTTATTGATTGAGAAGATGTCACATAAGATGGAACAGGAATGGGTCTGTTGGGTCCCTAATGAGCGCAGACATGTAAGACATCAACACATTTCCAATAAGAGTAAAGTGTTTTCTTGATTACAATTTTCATCAAATGTTTCACTAAATAGTCTCAAAGTATCGATTGGTCTCCAAAAACTAATTCACAGATTTTGACCGGTTTTTACAAAGTGAGGGAAAATTCAATATATTTTCACTTTCTATACATTTTATTCATTCATTCATTGAAACGATTTTACTTTTTATGCGTTTATTTTCTTTATTCAATAAATTTATTAAATTTTCATTTAATATAATTTTATATTCAAAGGGAAATCTTGTTGCCATCAAAAGACTGCCATCAAAGAGGATAGAACTGACCCGCGATATACTACTTGAGCTCAAAGTGGTTTGTATTTCAATTTGTTTGAATATAAACTTTTTATATTTATAGAATAATTATAATTTTGAACATTCTCATTTATTTTTATATAATACCAAGACTATTTCACAATGTAGTTATTGTTGAACAAAAGTAGTAGTCAGGTCAAGAAGTTATGTAACCCTGGTTACCAATTCTTTTCTCAAGAAGTAGAGAAATTTGAATCAAAATTAAAGTCTATTTTAATAAAAATAAGATAAACAACAGAAATGTTATTAAAACTGATTTCAGTATAAAATACTTAGAGATCAGACAATAAAAGCACTCAAAATGGTTTCGCAAAAGTATTGTAGAAAAGTCTTGTGCTCTTGTGTTTCATTATAATTCTCAGTACATCTCAAATAATGGGAAACTGTTTCCCAAATAAGGTTCAAAACATTTTATTGAAAACAAAGAAAATCAATAATAAATCTATAAAACAGTGAAAACTGATAAAAGATTTCTTACGATCTGTTAATAAGGTTTGGTTTGAAATCAAATTTATAGGACTTTCAACACATTAAGTGCTATTTGTTCACAAGTTCTCCACAAAACTTCATCAAAATCTGATAACTATTTGAAACTAATTTTTAAACATTATTTTATTTTGTGTCCAATAATTATTCCTAATTCATATAAGTCATCTTGATCCTATGCACAAGTCATCTCAACCCCACAAAACCCTTAAATGAATTTATTATATCGATACTATTTTATTGATTGAGTGCATTCCCAATAGAAATGTTCAAGATCACTCAAAATAATAATATGTAGTTAAGAATAACTTTGAGGAAACTGAACATAACTTAACAAAGGAATCAATGTTTTGCATAAAATTTGTAAAAATGGTAAATATTTAGATAAATATGAATCAAAACGTTGTTTCAATGAATTCATACAAAGAATATGTTATCAAAACTTTTAAAACAATAAAATTATCAAAAAAATAGTAATTAATTTAAAAACTAAACTAATTATTGTTAACCAAAAGCTAATTAAAGGCCTAAAAGACAAATGTGACGAAGGGGTCAGTACTTGTACTCAATAACAATCAATACCTGATTAACTGAATAAATGAAAATTAATTGTTTGAGATTTAATATAAAAGCCTTTTATGTCTGTCTTTTATGTCAATTCTCTTTGTGTTCAATAAATCTCTTTATTTTGACATTTTTTCTCTCTTTATATAAATATATAAATCCTTAAAATGAATGAAACTTTTTCTCAAAAGAGGTTTTTTAAACTCATTTAAGAGACAATAAAAATATATTTTCAAAACCATTGTTTGCTTTGAATTGAAAATGATTTAAGAATTTAATGATTTGATTACAAAATACTTTTTAAACCCTTCTTTCAAAACTAGTATTTCTTATAACTTAATCACTGAATGTTATTTTGATTATCAGATGAGGGAAACATCTCACGAGAATTTGGTGCGTTTTAACGGGTGCTGTATCGATGAAAAAGTTGCAATTCTTAGTGAGTTCTGTGCGAAGGGATCCCTGAAAGACCTATTGGCCAACACATCCCTAAACCTCGATTGGCTCTTCAGATATTCACTAATCAATGACATTATCAGCGGAATGTGTTATTTGCATAATAGTGAACACATATATCACGGAAGACTCAAATCAACCAATTGTTTGGTTGACTCAAGATTTTGTGTAAAGCTAACTGACTTTGGTCTCAGAAAGTTCAAGGCATCGGCCGGTTATCAAACAGCAGGGGATTCAGAATTAGTGATTCCCGAGAACTCATCAACAATTAGTTTGAATGAGAGAATGAAAGGCAAGACTGAGTGCAAAGTTGAGTCATTGTGTGAATTCAATACCGGACTCCTGTATATCGCACCCGAACTTCTGTGTAAGAATAAATGCTTTGATGCAAACAAATGTAAATTTGAAGACTATCTCAAGGGATATATAGGAACCCAAAAGGCAGACATTTACAGGTCTTTCCTCTTCTTTCCCGAGATTTGAAAATTAATTTTTTTTCATTCAATAGTTTTGGAATTATTTTACAAGAAATCATTCTTCGAGAACAACCATTCTTTCCTCACTATATAAATATGGATATTAAAGGTACATCTAGTTGTCTGAATAACCTTGGTCTAACCTTATATGTAGTGAGCAATTCATAGGAAGAGGGCATTATTTATATTACAGTACAAATATTTAAATCCCAACTCAAGTCATATAACTTAAGTATAAGTGGATTTCAATTTCAAATTTTGCCCGTTTTTGTTAAGACCTGAATAAAAGGCACAGGTATTGATAGCCAATAACTAGTTATTGGCCAAACCTTTCAGTACAGTACTGTAAGTACTCACTGAAACTGTACTTTTCTTATACTAAAAGTGCACAGTTGTGGGCAAAAAGGGTTCATTTATTTGAAGCCCATTTTGTTGACCGAATATAAACCACTTTTTTATAGTAAAATGTATTCAAATTTAAACTTAAGAACTGAAAGGTTAGACCAAAACACTATTTCCATACCTTAACAGGTATAAGACATAGCACAGGCATGTTGTTTATAAAACCATTGCTCAACAATCCTGTCCACCCTATAGTACATTGAATTTACTAAATATTGAATTATTCCAAAGACATACTAAAACAAGTGAAGACAACAAATCTCAGGCCCTGTGTTCCCATCGATTCCTGTGACGAGACATTGCATTCCCTAATGAGGAGCTGTTGGACAGTCGACGCTGAGATGAGACCAGATTTCTATTCCTTGAAACACGAGATCAGACTAATGATGAAGTCTATGGGCGTCGGAGGTATATCAGTGGCCAACTCTACATTGACTGAGAACCTATTGGCGCGGATGGAACAGTACGCCAATGAATTGGAATCTATTGTCGAGTGTCGGACCGCAGAGTTGGCCGAAGAGAAGAAGAAGACCGAAGAACTACTTTACCAGATATTACCCAAGTATTCAAACAATGGTTTATTAATGTAATTAAAAGTTCAATAAAGTATTAAAACATTTCAGACCAGTGGCCGAGCAATTAAAGAGTGGTCTTATGTTTGAACCGAATTTTTACGATTCTGTGACCATATATTTCAGTGATATCGTCGGCTTTACATCCATGTGCTCTCAGAGCACACCCTTACAAGTGGTTGACTTTCTTAATGATCTCTACACTTGTTTTGACTCTATTATTGGTAATTATGACGTCTATAAGGTATATATGAATCCATTTCTCATTCAATTCATTTCTTTCATCAAAAACTTTATTAAAAAGTTTGAAAAGAAATGAAATTATTATTAAAACTTTTATTAATATTAAAACCATTGATCACACAAAAGGTGGAAACAATAGGCGACGCATATATGGTTGTGTCGGGACTGCCAGAGAGGAATGGTGTAGAGCACGCAAGGCAAATTGCCAAGATGTCACTCAAAATTAGAGATAACGTACAAAACTTTGTTATCAGACACAAACCAAATGAGAAACTGCAGCTTAGAATAGGAATCCACACAGGTATGAGTGCACTGGTGTGAGTGCACCGGTATTACTCCCCTATTAAATTACTTGATTTTTTATCTTTCATGCACATTCTCTACATTAGGGCCTACCTGTGCCGGCGTTGTCGGTAAATATTGATTAAATATTTCAATGAATGAAAACTAATTTCAATCCTAACCTAACCTTCAGGTAATATAAGGCCGAGATTTTGTCTTTTTGGAGATGCGGTCAGTATTTCATTAAATCATTTCATATATAAATCTTATTATTAATGAAATTTTATGTTCAATTAAAACCATTAGTTTTGAAATAATCTTTAGTTTAATATAATTTGTATTTTAATTACCAAATATTGAAAACAATATATTTTCAGTGATTTTTTGTTAATTTATTAAATTTTGTATAACTTGTGAACAAATCACCAAAAATTGGGTGCAATTCTGCAATTCAGGGATTTTTTCAATTTTCTTATCAACGAATTATAGGTTTTTGTCGTTTAATGTCATTTAATGATTAATATTATGTTATATTTCAGGTCAACGTCGCCTCAAGAATGGAGAGCAACGGAGAGCGTAAGACTGAGTCTATGTTTTGATCATTTACTCGATATTTCAATCAAACCCTTAATACCAATCCATTTAGCGCTAAAGATTCATATAAGTCCTTCAACTAAAACAGTGTTGGACTTGTTCGGCACATTCCTGTTGGAGTCCAGGGGGGAAATCACTATTAAAGGCAAGGGGACAATGAGGACATATTGGCTTATCTCAGAGAAACCACTCATTTCTTAAATCATTTAATCATGAATTTGTTTTTTATCGATTGAATTACAAATGTTTACTAATTTTAAATCAAAATTGATCTCAAAGTCTCTGTTTTTGAATCATTTATAATAAAAGTTTATTAAATAAAAAGTGTTTTGAAATTAAAGATAAGATTTTGAAAATTATTTATTACTTTAAATATTGTATTAAATATTTATTACTTTAAATATTATATTAAAATAAAATTATAATAAAATCATTCATTGGATAAATGTATAGAAAATACAAATCCCTGGGTATGACCTGCTTTAAGGGGTTATTCTGTTTACAAATCAATAAATTCTGTTACAGTAATGGATTTCATTTAATACTTGAAAACAACTTTATCTATGATTTTGGTTTCAATTTATAAGATTTATTTCGTTTTTGTCAATCAAAAGATAAAATGAAATAATTTATTAATATTTAATATTATTATCAAATCTGAGTTATAATAACCAAATGTAACCCTTATTTAACCCCCTTTTGATGTGATTATACAAAGTAATCAAATTCATTAAACTTTTGATTTGAAATCTAAACAAAATACCGAAGAATGCGTTGAAATGTATTGAAAATCAATAATATTTTACAAATCCTTGTATTTGTTGAGCCATTGGAAAGAATCACTGCTTTTGTCTGAAAATGAAAATAAATTTAATAAATATTTATAAAAAACAAAACAATAAAAAATAACTTTTATATTCGAGTCCAACGTAATCGCTGTAAACCTCGGATATTTTGTTCAACACATAGTTGTGATTAATTTCTCCGTCACCCACCGGACAGTCCCTCAGAGGAACTTGTGATATCTGGACGTGTCCTATATAAGGGCTCAGAGCCTATAGGTTTGGTTCAATTGATTAAAACACTGGAATTGAAACAAATGTTCAATACTTTGATATTTTCGGTGATATTTCCGTGAAGTCGTTGCAAGTGATAGGAATCAAACATTAGTTTAACATTTGGTTGACTTATCTGTTGGACTATCTCTTTGGCCAAACCGTATGACCGCAAGTAATAGTTGGGTCGTATGGACAGCGGTTCCAAAACACACATCACTCCTAAGGGTTGCAAATATCGGGCGCCGAATGAAATCAATTCTGTTATTTGTGGACTGATTGCAAATAATTAACAATAATTGTGAAGTAAACCCCTATTTAAGGGGTATTTTTGCTTACATTTCTGATTCACTTTTAATATCTTTCATAAGTAAATGAACTTTTGATACATTGAGTGCTTTGACATAATCTGCAGTTTCTTTAAGACATTCTTCAAACTGTTGTTGTGTTGGCATAACATCATTGTATTGGTCCCAAAGGGGACGACTGTTTATCAAAACCCATTTAAGTGACGGAACTTTTGTTAACAATAGTTCCCATTCTTCGAGTGAACACTGGTATGGATTCTGGGCTTCAATTGCATCAAAAGTAAAGTCTTTTCTTAAGTTTTAGAAATAATTTTTCAATTTTTATGTTATATTTCAATGATTTTGAAGGCATTTAAAGACAAACCTTTTGATCACTTCTTCGTATGACTTGATATGATTTGGTATGTCTTCAAACAGTGAGGAAATATTTGCTGCGAAACGCATCGTTCGGTTCGGGGTTTGGGTTAAAGTCTTCAATGATTTTGAGTTTAGGTTTAGTTTTATTGAAATTATTGAACACTTTATACATTGAAAACGCATTTATATTGCTTTCAATCTGTCCTTCAATTCAACACTTTTTGTAAACTAAATATTATTTTATTGATAATCACTGTTAATATCGGTGTCATGACAGGGGGTAATAACCCAGGGGGTAGTCATGGAGTTAATCATTAAAATAATTAAATTAATTGTTTATAAACCAATAAAACAATAAAATCCAGACTTTATTATAAAATAGAAATAAAATATTGAGATGTTTAGAACAGATTTATACTGAACCTGGTACAATTAAATACTAAACTATCATGGTAAACTTTCAATAAAATTTCAAAATTGGAAAATTATTTAGGAATTAAAATACATACCTGGTCCTTATTGTAGTGAAGTTAAATATTGACCATGTTAAGTTAAGTTATGTTAAGTTATGTTAAGATATGTTATATTATTTCAATTAATTATAAATTGAAAACATTTTGAATATATTTTACCCAAAATTGAATGAAATTTTGTAAACATTTGTCGTAATTATTGACAAAAAATGTAAACAAAAGACAAAAATTGAAAACAAATTTGAAATCAGTTTTGAATACAATTTGTTTGTCCTTTGAATGCAATGACCGCCGAATGTAAGATAAAAAACCCGAAGAAGTTGTTGTCCATTGAATACCCGGGGTTTGTGGACAACGTGTCCAATATGTTGACCACTTTGAACGGTATTTCGGGAATTGAAAACACATTTAATAATCCAAACGATAGGTTAGAACTGAAGTTCAGACCCGAAGACACGTATTCTCACCCGACTTTCGGCGACAGAGTGGCCACTAATAGCCTATTTGTTAATTTGATCCGAAGAACCAAAAGGGATGGAAGTGTTGAATACGAGGCAAAACTCATTGGAGTGGTTGAGACCTCCTATCGGTTCAAGTCTTTAGCGGACTTTCAATACTTACCGATGAGTCGATCCGATGAAGAAAGTAGTGATAACTTGAGTTATGTCTCAGTCATTGATAAACTGATCCCAAAAGACCCGTTTAACGTCGAGAGGACAGACTTCGGTAAACGGAAGTTTGACCCGAAGTGTCCGCTCTTTGTTTTGCCGACAATTTTCTCACGTTTTGACTCATCGATGGATTACTTCTTCAAAAACGATGGAAAACATAAAGACATTTGTCTTCAGAAGGATTTGGATAAACAGGAAATGCTTTCAGTGATCGGCAGAACCCGTAAGTCTCGCAGTATTTTAGCGACACTTCTTAATTGGACAGACATTACACCCAAAGAACCGAACCCTCAATTGATTGAGTCATTAAAAGACATTTCTCCAAACGAACCACTGTTTCAACAATTGATTGATTGCTTCGATGAGCGACCGATTTGGTCACGAAATGCATTGGTTGGACGCCTGGGCTGTGAAAGGGTTGAAATCAAGTATATGTTGCCGAGAATTGCCTATTACTTCGTTAACGGCCCCTTCAGGTGTATGTGGATTAGGTTTGGGTTCGACCCCAGGACTCAAAAGTCGTCAAAACCTTACCAAACGTTAGACTTTAGGGTAAAACAGGTCTACGCGAAGAGTATGGGATCGGAAAAGATAAGAGCGAAGCGAAGTATATATCAATACCAGTTGCCGCTCAAGAAGAAGGATAACGAAAGACTTAAACCCAAGGAATCAACCATTTCTTCAGATCTATTCATTGCCAGCACTTCGAAGGACAGGTCAGAAGAAGTGGAGACCGAATGTGAGACAAAAGCCGAGAAATTGTTGACCTCTTATGTGTTCAGACGCGGACTTATGCCCGCATATCGGCAACTGTTCTATCAATTGTGTGACATTCAAGTGCCAGAAGTCCAACAACTCATTCATTCAAACGATGGAAAAGAATTGGATGTTTGTGATGAGAGGGACGGGTGGTGTGGGAAAGGAGTTGTCGACAAAATAAGACAAATAATGTCTTCTATTATCGATTCTATGCTTAATATTTCAGTTTCGGAACAGATGGACATCGATGACAGTCAGGCCAACGAAGGGGAGGAAGGGGTGGACAACGATAGCATACAAAACGACGAGTTCTTTGAGTTTTTTGAATAAATTATAAATTTGTTTAAAAATTTTGTCAAAACTTTTGTATATTTTATATAAACTTAAAAATATTTTTCAATGAATTGAATAACAAAATTGAAATTAATTTCACTTTAAATGAAAATATTTTCAAAACTTTTACTCAATTTTTATCAAATATTCTGAAAATAGTTTTTAAAATCAATTTTAAGCCAAAAATGACTCAATTTTTGTCAATTTTTGTCAATTTTTATATTATTTTTGAACTGAAAATCAAATTTGAGTTTAATTTTAATGAATTTGTGATAAAAACACAAAACTATTGAAAAACTCGTAATTTTTGTTAAGATTTCAATGAATTGTTGTATTTATTGCCAAAACAGTCGACAATTGATTGCATTTTGTTTACAAACATCTGATTGTCTGAAATGCAGTCAACTTTTGAAGACATGGTTTCAATTCAATCCTTTGGTTGTCATTCAAACCCAACAGAAGTGTTGAGACAATCAATACCTGAGACCAAAGCAGTCAATAGTTTACCACTCATTACATCCAATATGTCTTCATCTCAATGGATATTAAACCCGTTTTGCCAGCCATTGATGGCCACAACCATCGGTGGTTCCCAACCGTTGAGTGGATCAGAGATGGCATCTCTTATTACTTCAAACTTCTTTGTTTCCAACAATAATATCAATCAAATGCCAAACATATCTTTGAGGACATCATTGGACGCGGCGTTGGCTTCTGTGGCCGCGAATAGTAATACAAACACTAACGGTAATAAAGACATCATTTGTTTCAAGTCTTGTAGTCTTTATCCGCCGAAAGCAAACGCTCCGATGTCTACTACAAGAGAGCGACCACTCGGGTGTCGGACTGTATTTATTGGTGGTTTACCCGAAAACATAACCGAAGATATTCTTCGAGAAGTGTTTGAACTGATTTGTGGCGACATTTGTGTCATCCGTTTGAGTAAAAAAAACTTTTGTCACATAAGGTTTGGAACCGAAAAGTCTGTCGATTCGGCCATTGCTTTGTCCGGACATCGGCTTAAAATCAATGACTCGTCAAACTCGGACGACTCGGCAAACACTGGACGACTGCACGTGGATTACGCTCAGGCCAGGGATGACCAGTACGAGTGGGAATGCAAACAACGGGCACTTCAGAGACAAATGAGACACAGAGAGCGACTCGAATACGACCGCTTCTGTCCTCCCAGTCCTCCAGCAATACATTACAGTGACTCAGAGGCCACACAACTGATTGAAAACCTTAAATGCGATCAAAACTACTCGCAAGCCATACAAGTGCTGACCAATTGGTTAGAGAGAGGGGAATGTCAGAAACGGAATTGCAATCAATTCTATGCAATGATTCAAAGCATTAATAATCACATCAAGAGATTACAAAATGAAAGACAAGTCTTTGAAAACGAATGGATTAATAGCCGACAGATATATCACTCAAGGATTCAATCGGTTTTAGTCCAGAGTATGTCTATCCCCAACCCTTTCCCCAAATGCCTGTTCACTGTTCACTGTTTCCTAATTTTGTATTTCATTGACAGTCAGTTCTATTGAGAAAGTGTTTGAGTCAGCGATGAAACAGAAAGCTTGGGATCACTTCACTAAAGCCCAGCGCCGGCACATCGATGCCTGGTTTAAGCAAATTAAGGTTTGGTTTCTTATTTCTATAACTTATGTTTAATTGTTTCTCAATAAAGGAGGTGAAGAGCGCACAGGTAGACGATGTGGTCAATAAGCGAGAAGACGATGAAATGGATTTGAGTGACGGCGAGAACGACAACAATATTCTGATTTTTGATTCAATGGATAAAAACAATACAGAAATGGGTTTAAGGGATGAAAACGATTCACTCAAATGTCAAATCGAGTCCTTTAGAAATGAGGCCCTATTTGTGGAACAGGAGAGTCGACAGGAAAGGGAGCGCTTAGAGAAGCAAATCGCTATTTTACAGCAGGCCTTACAGGGAATGCAACACCAGTTGATTGCTTTCAGTCAACATAAGAGGACAGACGGCGAGCACAGCCTTACAAGGAGTCAAATGATTGAAACTAATGAAAGACAAGACTCTTCTGATCATAATATCTGTGAAACAATCGATTCATCACTTCTTATAAGTTTAATCTCTATTTATCTTAATGTTCATCCCTATGGCACTACCGGTGACGACATCATTACATACCTGTGCCAACAGTCACACATACGTCACTCAAATTTGCTTTCTTCTCAATTTGTTGAATCATTTTTATCTCAATATCCAAAACTCTTCACTCAATTAGAGTCGGACTCAAACGGCAAAACACTTTGGAGTTACTCAGCGTTTCAGTCATAATATCATCAAATCATTAATCATTTCATTATTTATTTATTTGTTATTTATTTTTTAATAAATATCTTTTAAAGCGACACAAAAAACCTTTGAATATAACTTTGAGCACCGGATGAATGTGCGGTACATATCGGCCGAAGTGTTATTTAACTCTATTTTAAAAGTTATGAAAATATAAATAAATTTAAAATTATTGTAAACTAAAAGACAATATATTTATTATTTCTGTGTTTTACTGAATATGCGATAAATTTGTTTCACTTTTAGTAATAATTTAGTTATTGTTTGCAATTTTGTTAAACTATTTGTGTTTGCAATGAATATATGTTTAATAAACGGGTCTTTGGATCAAAAATAACTTGAATTTTGTTTACTTTATTAAAGTTTTTGAAAATTTCATGAAATTGAAGGACAGTTAGAGATAAGGATCAAAATCTAAGGCTTTTTATTCATTTAAACTTCAAAATGATTGACATTTTTCAAAACAAATCAATGATTTTATGAACAAAATTGTCATTAAATATATTTTTCAGACTTTTTGTTGCTTTTGATTCAAAAGTTTAAAAAAATATCACTTTTATTGAAACAATGGATAATTTGAATGACATTATTGAAGACTTCAAACTCAATGGCTATGCAGTTATTCCAGACTTCTTGGATCCCAAAGACTGTGAAGAAATGATAAGCGAATGCAAAGACATTATCGATAAAATGGATTTACATGAAGAGCACACTGTCTTCACTACCGGTGACTCACAACTGTCTGACCAATACTTCATGACCTCCGGCGACAAAATTAGATATTTTTATGAAAAGGATGCGTTTAATAGCAGTGGAGAGTTGGTTGTGGACAGGTATGTCTGTCTTAATAAAATAGGTCACGCATTGCATTGGTTGAGCCCTGTGTTCAAGAAGAATACATTCAGTCCTCGGGTTAAGCAATTGGTTAAGAGTTTAGGTTTTGTGGATCCGGTTGTCGTCCAAAGTATGTTTATATTCAAGAACCCAGGGATCGGTGGTGAGGTAGTGCCGCACCAGGATGCTACTTACTTGCACGCCATTCCCAACCCTAAAGTGATGGGCATTTGGTTTGCATTAGAAGACGCGACGGTTTGTAGTCTTTAGTGGTTTTTATATTGAAATGAATTACAATTTGTGTGAAAACAGACAGAAAACGGTTGCCTTTCCTTCATTCCCGGCTCACATAAGGACGGACTGAACACACAATGGGTTAGAAGTGGTGAACAAAAGAGTTCAATGAAGACAACGAAAGAGAATATAAAATACAATTCAAATGATTTCGTGAATTCACCCGTCAGTAAGGGGTCGGCCGTTATAATAGACGGATTGGTTGTACACCAAAGCGATATAAACCGTTCCCAAAGGGGTCGTCCGATCTATACCTTCCATATATTTGATCAAAACAATAGACAATGGGATTCATTAAATTGGTTGCAGCCCTCAACTGATCTGCCCTTCCCTTCACTCTTTAACAATTGATTTTTAATATCAAATGAATTTCACGAATAAATATATTTGGAATAAACAAACACCCATGCTCATTTACTCATTTACTCATTTACTCATTATTGATTTACTTTGCAATAGACCACCTTGCTAAATTTCTAAATATTAAAACTAATCAATTCTTAGTTTGTCTTATTCATTGATTGAGGACATTGTATGCATGGTGCAAAGTTCATGGATCCTTTAATTGTACTGTATTTACAGGCAATTCAATACAAGCACAGTATAATATATCAGTGCTAATCAAAATTCGAAGACGTAAATTGTGTATTAATAATAGATTGACATTGTTGATATTTTAAAAGTAAATAAGCATGTTAACTTAGTTTGTGAATAATTTGAATTGTTCTTGATCAATTATTAGAATTTAGCAATAAAATGGAGGAAAATACAATAGATTATGATTTAATAACAAAACTGTACTTGGCCAAAACACAAATCTCTGTTATCATTAGTTATTTGGTTTGTATTTCATATGATATAAAACTTTTTTTGTTATAATTTTATCAAAATTTCAATCATTTGTCAAGAATTCACACAAAAATGAATTATCTTTTGATGAAAATCAAGAAAAGGTATTGAATTCAACGATTGGTCACAAATTGATGGACAAATATCCCCTGTCTTTGAAATACAGACAAACATTTGTCAAACAATTTATAAGAAGTTTAGAAAAAAATGATTTAAATATTTGTGAAAAAGTTTCAGAGATTTATGCATTGCTTTTGTCCGACGACTCCCACCACTCCCTTCCCTCCCTTCACTCCCTTCACTCCATTGACAATCAGTTTAATCAAAGTTATTATAATTTAAATTATTTGAGTTATGTTTTAAGTGATGGACAGGTAGTCAGTCTCAAAGAGTCAGACAATTTAGTCATCGACGGCACAACTGGTCTCAGGAGTTGGTCAGCGGCTAAACATTTGGTTACTTTCATTAAAGACAATAAACATTTGGTGCAAAATAAGTGTATCTTAGAGTTGGGGTCAGGAATAGGATTGACTGGGATTTCAATTCTGAAGACTTGTTCGCCTTCTTTGGTATTATTCAGTGATCATCACTCAGTGGTCTTAGAAGTACTTCAAAGTAATATTGATATCAATAAAGTTGAACACAAGTCCGCTGTCTATCCAATAGATTGGACTCAAACACAAACTTTGGACAACTGTTTGAAAGACAACGATCCGGATGTCATTATTGCCGCCGACGTTGTGTTCGACCCAATAATTACTGAGAGTTTGTGTCAAGTTTTGCACAAATTGTTAGTCAATTGTAATAAAACCAGAATTTGTTATATTTGTTGTACTCTTAGAAACGATGAAACGATTTCTCACTTCAAAGGTCTTATTGAAGAGAAATATAAACTGAAATCAAAGGAAATCTATTTTTGCGATAACATTAAGGATTTGAAAAGTTTTTGTTACGATTCACTCAATACTAAGTGCTCTGTGTTTGAGATATATTCTCAGACTTAAGCACAAAATGAGTAATAAATGAAAAATCAATTATTAAATCCTTTGGGTATTATTTGATTGCTTTTTATCTATGAGTGCTATCAATAGGCACTTCAACTCAATGTTGATCCTTAGTCTCAATAGATAACTGATTTAAAAACAATCTTTCAGTTCATGACTTGTTTTATATGAGAAAACATTACTTCAATTAAAACAATGAAATATTTTTCAATTATTTTGTTTGCAATCAGTTTTGGACTCATATCGTGTGGTCCACTGTTTTTTAGGGGTCGACCGCTTACTAAACATGGTATGCTTGGCATCCCATTCCATGACCCGGAACTCTATTCTTCTGGCAATCATTTACCAAAAGATCAATGGTTTGACCAAAAGCTCAATCATTTCGATCCGATAGACACCAGAACTTGGAAACAGGTTTTGATATTCATTTAAATTGGTTTACAATTTAAAGGGGTTTGAAATTTATAGCGATATTTCATTAACGATACCTTCTATGCAAAAGACGGACCAATTTTTCTTCAATTGGGAGGGGAGGGGAATGCCGATCCTATTTGGGTAGTTGAGGGACAGATAGCTAAGAACTACGCTAAACGATTCAATGCTATGTCTGTTCTCTTAGAGCACAGATATTATGGGAAATCACATCCAACTCCGTAAGAGTTATGGGTTTTATTCAATACTGTATTAATAGTTTTGATAAAACATAAAATGGTTTAAATTAGGGATATGTCTGTCGATAACCTCCGATACCTGACGAGCCAACAGGCCTTACAGGACGCGGCGTTTTTCATCGATTATTTAACTACAAAGCTATCCCTGAATAGCAGTCAATGGATTGTTTTCGGCGGCTCTTATTCTGGTTCACTCGCGGCCTGGTTTAGAGCAAAGTATCCGCATTTAGTCTCCGGTGCTATCGCTTCGAGTGCACCCATAGAAGCACTCATTAATTTCAAAGAGTATTTAGGAGTTGTCAGTAACTCTTTGGGCCAGAGATGTGACGATTCTATAAGAGAAGCGACACTTGATTTGGCAAATGAGTTGAAGAGACCGTTGGGTTGGCGTGAGATTGAAAAACAGTTCAAACTTTGTGATCCATTGAACGGAACTAATATGAATGATGTCTACAATCTCGTGAGCACTTTGACCGGGAATATAGAGGGTGTGGTTCAGTACAATAAAGACAATCGCGATTTTGAGGTCAGTATTGTTGTGTTCAACATAACAGGGGTTTATGTTTACTCGAAATATAGGGCGCTTTGGGAACCAATATAACAATTGACGTGATTTGCGATATAATGAATGACCACTCCATCAGTTCCAGAGCTTTGGATCGGTATATGAAAGTGAATGACATTATACTCAACGCTTATAATCAAAAATGTGTTGATTTTAAATATGAAAACTTTATTAAACAAATGGCAAACACTGACTGGAGTTCTGGTGCAGCGGAAGGGGGTTTGTATTTATAAGGGGTTTGACATTCAATATTCAAATGTCTATCTAAACAGGCAGACAATGGACTCATCAGACATGTGTTGAGTTTGGATTCTTCCAGTCTTCTGACCTTAAAGACCAACCTTTTGGCCCATTCTTTCCCATTGAGTTTTTTATCCAACAGTGCTCTGACATATTCGGCCCAAAATATAACTTAGAATTACTGAAAACGGGAATTCAATTCACGAATAACTTTTACGGAGGGTTTGACCTCAACGTCCATAAAGTGGTCTTTCCTAACGGTTTGGTGGATCCGTGGCATGCGTTGGGAGTCCTCAAGGATTTAAATGAAGACTCAAAAGCATTGCTAATCAATGGAACCGCTCATTGCGCTGATATGTATCCCAGTGCTGACAATGACCCCTCACAGTTGGTCAACGCAAGACAGTATATAATGAGTGCTTTGAATGAGTTTTTGAATAAAAAATAAATAACTTTTGTTTTAATTCTCAATTCGTTTCAAAATTAATGTTATTTTAAAACAAAATATTTTTAAATATTTTTGAGGTTTTCTTCAGTTTTATATCATTTGACAAAATGTCTAATAATTTTTGAACCCCTGTATCCCAGTTCATACCAACTCATAGACCCGTATCCTATAATAAAGTTGGTTTTCAATGAAAACTTGTGTCAATAAGTGATGCTTTGAATTGATTTGCGTTTTGAAAACAATTCATTAGTTTTTTGATTCATTGATTGGTTTTATAATATAAACACCTTTTGAGAGGAAATACCTTTTATACCTGTTCTCAAACATTTGAAGCAATACTTCATAAGTGTGTATAACATCGATGACAACTAACAGCCCAAACATCCAGTGCTTCACTGCTTCACCAAATTTGGCGCCAATTGATGGCTGAATACATAAAAACATTGAAAGCAATGAAAAAGTGTTTCAATTGTTTTGGTTTTGATTTAGTTTTTCATAATTTCTTTGACTTTTAATTGAATTTATTTTTAATACAAATCTATTCTTAAGTAATGATTGGTTTCAAAGAAGTGTCAAATCCTGTGTCCAATGGATCGGTGGCTCAGTTGCCGGCTTTGGTCTACCGATTGTGTGCCAAACACTTGGGATCTCTTAATACAGGTTTGAAATGATAACTCAATTAACCATTGATTGACATCTATTTGATGCCCAATTGATCCCAATTGCAGAAGACATCACCAAATTTTATTCCCTGTCCTTCCAATTGCTTCGGACCTCAACCGCACAGTTAGGCGATTGCGAGGAAATGTATTTAATGTCAAAAATAAGACAAAAACGTAATAAATATTAAATTATTTTGTTTTCAATTCAATTAACAAATGATTTAACGTTTGGTTAGTTTCGCGTGAGTTTCGTGACTCCGAAGGTCTTCGTGTGGAGGAGTTGTATCACAAACTGAAACGAAATCCAATGTTATGTCAAAATCCAATCGCTTTCTTAGAGTTCTTATACCACATGTCGGCGCCCTCTGAGGACCCGAACACCAGTGCCAACAATGGATTACTTCCGCTAACTATTCAACCAATGGATCCGATGTCTGGTCTGACAAACGGAGCCTTAAATGGGAATAATTTTCACGATTTGGCGAAACTGTTGCCGACGGACAGCACAGTAAGCGCCAGTATTAACCACTTTATAGGCTGCTCCCCAACGCGACAACCGATGCGTAAGAGTCGGTCCCAATCGCGTCCACATTCAACGCATTTTGATTTAAAGCACTCAAAAAATATAGTCTCAGAACAGGAGTTGATTCGCGAAATACTGTTTGCTTTTCAAGGCCTCAACGGAAAGGTCATTAACGCCGACGCCTCCAAAGACGGCAAATATGTTATTAATAGTCATTATTATCTTCCGGCGTCTCAACACAAACTGGCGCTAAGACTCACACACATGGGTTGGCTTTTTAATAGAGTGCAGAAGTATTGCAATTACATATCAAAAGATAAGTCCAATGGACACGTCTGCCAGTCCTTCGCGTCCGCACTTCAGGACGAGATCCTTGAATATTATCGTTTGATTACTGTTATTGAAGAGCAGATGCACGACAATGACTCGGAGGTCAACCCAAGGGTTACTTTACATAGACTTCAGGTCTGGAGTTATGACTCGTATTTTAGACTCAAAGTATTGGCGTCTTTAGTCGAACAGTGCAGACATAAAACAGGCGGTGCTTTGGCGAGTGTGGTCTATCAGTACATGAGGAACGGGGACTCAAACATGAAGGCATGTCTGACCCGAATTCTCAATCAAGTGGTGCTTCCAATCCGACGAATGCTTAGTCAATGGATATTTCACGGAGAACTGGAGGACTACTATAAGGAGTTCTTCATCGCCACCAATAGGTTAGGAGTCACTCATAACTCACCCCTGAGTGCGGCGTTTTGGCACGAGAGGTATGTTATAGTGAAGGGACAGTTACCCGGATTCATAAGCAAAGCACAGGCAGACAAGATTCTGGCGACAGGAAAGGCCATATATATGTTGCATGAGGTCTGTCGTAACGAAGTGACAGCACATATACCCAAATACACACAAATGAAGACATCCTTCGAAAGCTCTAATTTAGAGCCACTTTTCAGCCGAAAGCGACAGAAAAGTGAAGACAAAGACAACAATGACTTCAATATTCTTCTCGAAACCGCTTATAAAGAGATCTCAAGAACTTCTCTCAAGATTTTGAATGAAAACTATAAACTTCGTCATCACTTCAGAGGTTTGAGACAATACATGCTGTTAGGCCAGGGTGACTTTGTTCGGCACCTTATGGACATGTTGTGCACCCACTTGGACAGACCTGCACACAAGTTGGCCAGACATGCAATCGTCCAACTGTTGGAGAGCGCCGTCAGATCAACGAACGCACAGTTCGATGACCCGGAGATCATCAATAGAATCGATATATTGCTGTCCGAATCGGGTGTCAACGACTCGGGTTGGGATGTGTTTGCACTGACGTATAGAATCGATGGTCCAATCAGTACTATCTTCACAAATGAGAGTCAGAAGCTCTACCCCCGGCTATTCAAACATCTCTGGCGGTCGAAGAGAATGGAATACATTTTGACAGACATTTGGAAAACTCTTGTCTCGAATATAAGACTTGAGAAACGGATCCCGAATTTGAAGTTCGCTTTTCATTGCTTTCATTCACTTCTGTCTGAAATGATTCACTTTATGAGACAAATGGAGTATTACTTGACGTTTGATGTGATTGAGTGCCTATGGAGTCAATTGCAGACACAATTGGATCAGTCATTAGACGTCGATTCCCTCATTCGAGCGCACTGTAAGTTTCTGGAACAAGTAGTTCGGCGCTCATTCCTGGACCTACCGTCTGAAGAGCTATACCTTCAGTACAGAGCTATTTGTGATTATATCCTTGAATTCCAAACCCATTTCAATAACTTTTCAAAGTTAACGGACCTTGAAATCAGTGCTCGAATTAGGTTTGAGACAAACCAACAGTTGTGTGAAAAGACAGGCAAATGGGGTATTGTTGGTGAAGAGGACAGGGAGGAAGACAAACGCAGACAGGAGTTTGACAACGAGACCATCTCTAAGACAATGGCGTGGATGAGGATTATTACTCATAACTATAGAGACAATGTCCACAAGTTCTTAGTGATGTTAGCCGACCATCCGGACAGACAGTTGCAAGAGTTGAGCGCTCGGCTCGACTACAACGAACACTACAAGAAGAGAGACAAACGTTTGGAGACTTCCTTCACATTTGCGTCGCATAAGCAAAGGCTATCAATCGATACGCCGTCGAAATCGCAGTAATATTTGCAACAAATCTCACATTAATTCCACTTTTTATAGTTTTTTTGTGTTTTTCTCTAAAATTAGAAATATTTGTAAATATTTTGCTTTAATTTGAAATTTGTTTATATTTTTTGAATTCTTTAATGAAAACCAAAAATAAATAGAAATTCAAACCAAAAATGGTTTCACTTTTTGTACAAAAATAATATCAAAAGGATTAATGAATATCTGAATGATTTGAAGGAACGGAATATTTATCTTACCTTTTCTATAATAGCTTTGGTAATTGGTTCGGGATATTAAAGCTTTGAATGTGTTGTAGACAAACATTACATACCTTTCCTTAGTTTGAATAATTGGTTTAACTTTCAATTGAATTAATTTTAATATAAAATTTACAATAAATTTATATTTAGATCTCATTATCACTTAACTCTTCCCTCTCTTTGGTGTATATCTCCTCTTCTTCTTCGGTTACTTTTAAGTCTTGAGTTGTGGTCACATCTTCAATGAAGTCTTCAAAGAGATTGTCTTTCATTAAAACAGATTTATATAAAGAGTTTTTATAATCGTTTCGGTCGTGAAAATAGTGAAACAAATCCAACACTTCTTCGGGCTTTAAATCACCGAAATATTTGAAGACAGGTATTCCTCGTCTTATAAGTTCGGGTCCGCAGTTTGGGAACCAATTTCTAAACAAAAATATTTCAAACATTAAATGAAATACTTTTTAAATGAAATGAAATAATACTCTAAGAAAGGTATTATCCATTGCTTCCTCTTCATGAAGGTTTGGGTCACAAAGTAGAGATAATCCTTAAGAGTATGTGCGTCCAAGTCCTCTAAATATAGTTTAGGAGTCAGTCGTACCAGTTTTGCAGTGCCTTCGAAGTCCTGTCCAACAAATGGTTAGATAAACAGATATTTGTCTCAAGAATTGTCTCACTTTTTGTTTGATCTTTCGTTCCGAACAAATGTCAAACGTCTTGTACGGAACCGATTCAAGGGTTTCGATGTCGAAGAGTGTGTTATAGATAACAGTTATGGACCGGTATTTTGTGTACATCTTCTGTGGTATTGCTGTGATATACCTGTGCTCTTTCTCTGAGATAAACACCAATAACTGAGTTCTTCCGTAAGAGAAGAAAAGCTCTTTTCGGACCAATTGTCTGATAATAAACCGAAGGAAAAGAGTTGTATAAGTCGGCGATAAAATGGCCACCAATTTGATCGGCGGATCACTACTCCAATTACTGACAGCAATATCTTTGAACCAGAGGTTTATATCGGATTCATAACTATCCGACGGATTGTTCATAAGTTTCGGTAAATTTATTATTTGTTTATTAATTATTTGCAAACAATTGGGAAATGATTTTTGAATTATCTGTCAATAAATACAAAACTCATTTAAATTATCGTAAATTCAATCATTGGTTGCCATACTGTCAACCGATCCAAGAATTGTTGGTTGTCTTCAAACACCCGAACCTTTTTGGCACCACTTTTGAGCAACTGTTGCGTCAGAAGACCAGCTCCAGGACTGGACTCAAAGATAATGGCATTATCTGTCGTGAAGTCATTACTCAAATGTTTGGCCACTTTTTCCACAGTTTTCTTGTCCTTGAAGTGGAGATACTGTTCGGGAATTCTCTTGGACTTGAATTTCTGGGACATCTCTAAGTCATTTGCACGATATCTCCGCAACGGTTGTAATCCAAGACTTAAACACCTTTTAAGACATTGTTTACAAATATTTTCATTCAATTTATTTAATAATAATTTATTTATTAATAATTTATTTATTAAAAGATTTTTGAAAAACATTTTTATAAATGAAATAAAAGTTTGAAATTATTTTGAATTTTTGTAAACAAAACAGAAATGACTTAAACATTGCTTTCGACCTCTCATTCACTCTCAATGTCTCAAACCATTGGTTCAAGACTTACAGCGCTTTCATTCAAACAATGGTTTCATTTATAAGAAAAATATATTTGAATTAAATTTTTGCTAATTTTATGCCATGTTTTGACTTTAAATGTTTGATTGAATCAATTATGTCTAAAATACTAACGCCTTTGTCCTCACAATCGGTGTCGCAATCGGTGTCATAATTGATGTCACAATAAGTCAACGCAAAGCACAACAATTGAAGTCTGTTTCCGATGTTTTGATAATTTTCATTGAGACCCAAATCCAGACACACTTTCCAACCGATTCTGTAATTGTTTTTGATTATGAGTTCACAACAACTGAAACAATGTTTGAAATCCTTTGAATTGAAAGCCTTTTTGGCAATCATTGACAAAACGGTTCCGTTTCTGTAATCGATGTCAAAATCATTGCAAACCTTAAGAAGTTCTGAAATCTTCAGTATTTTTGATGTCTTTGTGAACGCCTTTTGAGATGAATTCAATATCATATCAATTAATTGAAGTTTGGGCTGAGGTATGAGTCGGGTCTGAATCGGCAATAGTTTTAGTTTGAAATTGTCTTCAATCAGAAACAGTCCTTCAATTAAATTCAGTTCTTCGGTAATCGAGACATCATTTCTCTGCTCTTTTTCGGGAATCAATTGAAGACATTGTTTTGCGGACACAATGTTAAGGTCGTGGACAGAATCGGAAGAATTGATGTATTCCTGAGCCGCAGATATAATCAATTTTTTAGACCTCAAGAACGGAATCACTTTTTTCTTATATTTGGTCTCCGAATTCAATTGCATATAACCGACGGCTAAATCAATGGTCTCTTTTCGCGCCGAACACAACAACGACTGAACAAATATCTCAAACAATTGGTCTTCAGTTATGCAATCAGTGAAACATATTTTGCGAACTTCTTCTAAACTCTTGAAGACTTCCGACCACTCGGTGATAGACAGAGGTTTCGATTTTTTAGCACAACTTCGGGTAACTTTTGTAAACAAATATTTGACACCTTCTCTGTCACCACTTCTCTCCAGATCTCGTAACTGTGCAACCGTTGGTGGACAGTCGTATTGTTCAATAATCTCTGCGACCACTAAATAGTTCTCGAGTTTGTCCGCCAATTCATTCAAAACATTCAAACGATTGAAACGATTGATATCATTGTCAGCAATGATGGAAACCATTTCTTTTTGTGGCAAACATTCCATTATCTTAAAACTGGTCTCCAATTGTGAGGACTCTTCGGACGCATAAATACAATCGATTGCAAACTCTATCAAATCAGTCATGTCTTCAATCAAACACTTTTTGCCCGATCTTTCCATTTCACTGTTATTTAGACTCGAGTTCTCAAACACTTTCAAACATAAGTCGAGATTATATTTTGAAACAAAAACCAAATACTCTTTAAATAATTCTTTGCCAACGGTTTGCAACAAATTGTTGTCGTCTTTGCAGACCTTTGTTAAAAACACTTTCAGATAATTGTCTATAAAATACATAAACATTTCTTCGGACTCAAGCGAACCACTCATTAGTTTCTGAATTTTCTCTTTATTGGAAAGGCTTTCAAATTCTTCGAAATCAATGTCTTCTTCGAGACTCCGGTCATAAACAAAAAGACTAAAGATATCCAAATCTGTGTACAGTTTGTCCAGATTTGGTGCCATATATTTGATGCCAATTGTTATCAATTGCAGAGCATTTGTGACAATCGATGTCAACGAAAGTATTTGTCGACTTCTTTGTGAATACCATTCCGTTAATAGAGATTTAGTCAAACAATTGGTTTTGTATTTCAACAGATCTGTGTTATCGGCATAAAAGTCAGTCTCGTATTGAGTGCTAGTGAGAGCACACACCGAATCAAACTGTGTTTCGACCCAATCCTCGTCTCTTAACTTAATTTGATTCCATTCATAGACTTCATGTCCTTTGACTTTCGGTGAAACAACTTTCGGTAAAAGAGATGAATATCTGTTTGGAGAGAGGGTTTCATCTATATTGGAGAGGATGACCAACCGGTGCTCTAATATGTCTTTTGATTCATAAGTCAATAGCAATGAAATGGCGTTATAATCGGAATGTCGGGCGAAATGGACGGCGGCTTCAAATGAACTCATTTCCCGAAAGATTTGATAAAACTTATGATTATATCTATTATTAAACTCTTTATGACTTAAAATCATTTGATAGACATTCAAACGATCCAAATATTGAAACAACCGTTTCCTCCAAATCAACACTTGTTTGGTCTCTAAACTCAATGAACTCCAAACCAAACCATCGATTGATTCCTTATTAGTGACCACTTCTTCGTCTATCACTTCATTTGAATCAATTGGTTCTTCAGACTTGTGGCCATCGATGGTCTCAATCAGGAAATCAGTTTTAAATTTATCCCAATTTGTAATATTGAGTCCAAATTGAAGCAAATATTTCATTGAATCGATGTCTTCGGCCACACATTCAACGCATTCCCTCAAAGACCACATCTTTTTTGATATTTTGCTTAAGAACTGATCCACAGATTGTTCACTCATTTCAGTGTTTCTCCACATTCTCTGGTAAACAATGTCTGAATCAAAGCCATAACTGTCGGCCAAATCAAGTGCTGCCTCGAAGTCATTGGTCTCAAGAGTTTGTGCGAAGAGTTCTTCGGCTGAAAGTGATTGCAAGTCATTGTCATTAAACGCAAACTTTTGCAACAAATTGTTGAGTATTTGTTTCGTCGGCTCAACACTCCGGCGACCACTCAGTCGGTAAACAACGGTACGGAAGGTGTTCACAGCAATTGACAAATAATAATAGAAATACCCCTTAAATGTGAACTTATTTTCATTTTTATACTTATTTTGGTCTAAATTTTCACTTAAACTGAAATTTAAATCATTTTTTACTAAACTTTTAATATTTTTTCGTTTTCTGACAAACATTTCATTATTTGACTCAAAGTTTGATTGAAATGAAGTCATAATTAATTAATTAAACAATAATTCAATTGATTTTCAATTTTATTAAAGTTTTGTAATATTTTTGTTGTTTTGTTGATGCAATCAATTTGACAACAGATGTAAAGCACAGGTAGTTTTTATCCATCCATTATGTTTCCTCACTTGTAAAACCCTAATTGAATAAATTGACCATGATCACCTTCTCCTCATTTAACTCCGGATTACATCAGAGATTATCCCACATTTGACACAAATCTGAATAATGTGTGCGAAACCCCAAAACCCTTATAACCACTGCTTAACAGTGATTGGGGTTTGAATGCAATTACTGTCCAAAAGAGGACTAAAACCGCGAAATAATTGAAATGAATATGAATTTTGATATTTTATTATTGAATAGAAACACAAAATATGAAACAAATATTAATATATAATATAAATGAATGAAAATATTACTCAAATAATTGTTTAATCCTTTTCTCAGCAGAAGATTATATTTTTATCAAATTATATGTATTTATAGTTTTATTGAATTGAATTATAAGTACAATAAAAGTAATAATAATTATAATTAATATTATTTTTATATAAACTGAAAGAAAACAAACAAAAATTGATTCACATTTTGAACTCAATTTGATATCAGTTTTTGTGCCAAACCTTTGTTGGAATCGAAACTATTTTAAGCATATTTTCAAAAGACATCAGAAATGATGAAAATTTAAATAAAAAACAAATCATGAAAACTGATCACAGATTTGGGTTTAGTTGACATTGTTTTGCAGTTTTATTCAGAGTTTGAAAGCATTTATTCATTCGTTTATTATTGCAATCATTTTTGTTATCGTTTTGTTATTAACGACGCGTTTATTGATTGAAAGCCAATCAGAGATCATATAAATAGTGGTTTTGACTGAAGATTGAAACCAATTGTCGTCTAATCTGACAATTGATTGCATTTGTGGACAATTGGTTCACATGTTAAGAGAGGTGGAAAGACAGCTGTCCCTCATTGATGGCAATTCTCAACTTTTCTCTCATTATATCAATTGTGAGATAATCGGGAAGTTTTAGGTAATTAACACAAGTCATGACACTCGGCAAACAGTCGGGGCTCTCAACGCCTTCAATAGTTTTGCGCACAATAGTGAGAGGAGGCGTAAGGCTTCTGAAGCCGCCGACCGGCAGACGAGGAGAACCGCTAATGAATTGTAAGAACTTTCGCTGTTCTTCAAAGTCATATAAACTTAAGACCTCAAAGAGGAAACGGATGGCACGACTGTCGTGAGTGTAGCCGTGGTCTGTCTTACAGCACTCCATCAACATTTTCACATCCCATGCCTTTTGATTACTTCCACAAAACAATTGTTCCATTTCTTCGGGAAAGAACACTTGAAGATGTGTTGAGGGGAACACTGAATCAAACCCTTCCCTAAACGCTTCCATTTGTCTGTTAACCCCTTCCACTAAAGTCCAGTGACATAAGAGTCGTATATATTGTTCGATGTTATCGATGGAAACCCCGATATCTCGACCGCCTTTCCTCAGTTCAATGTTTGGATACCCGGGAAGAGTGTAGTCGAGGTTAAGGTCTTCAATACTACAGCCGTGAAGTTTGACGGACTCTAAAGCCGTGTCTTTGTTGGGATCACAACTGTTCTGCTGTTAAAGAGATAACAATTAAAACCATTTAATGATTAATAAAATCAAAATTCAATACAATTTTAAGCTTTTGTTTTGCAATCCTTTCCATCTCTGCCACGGATCGGGAGAAAGTGCTGTCTATTTGTTGCATATCTGCTATACTTAACGTGTTTTCCTGATTGAGAAGCCATTTGTAGAAAATACTACTCAAAGGGATATCGATCTGAAAGTTGGCATCAAATTAGTACAGAAGACAAAGAGGACAGACAGACAGCCATACCATTCGGGAATCCATTAATGCTTTTGCAATAAATTTTCCTAAAAGTTTGAATCGTTGACGAGATTTAGTGACCTGACCTGCTTTGGTAGACCGACCCAACGGCGCCGGAAACAGACCGGTCGGGGAATAAATATATTGAATTGACTGTTGATTATTGTTTTGCATCTCATTATTGAATAGATTTTCGTTAGAAGTGGACGAAGAAGTGGCCGTTATTTTGTGGTTGGGTTGGGGGACAACCACTTTGGGTGCAGATACCGACTCTCCCCTCCACATCTCAAGGTCTGCGCGCTGTAGTTCTTTGGACACCAGTGCATAGAACTCGAGCGTTGGGCCCAAACCAGTGCCGACTTCGTTCTCGTATTGTATTTCAAGCAAAGCCTTACTGTTCCCCAAATCGTGTAAAACATTTTCGGCCTGTTTTAGGATGTCTTCTCTCGAAACAGTCCGCTTCCGTCGGTCCAGCCTTGGGGTAACTCTTTCACTCGAGTCGTTTCCAGTCAGTTCTGGTGCACTGTCTAACAGTCTCTGCAGAGCTCTGTCTCTATCAAAGCACGTGACGTAAAACAATAGATACCTTGTCTCGAATGGGAAGAGGAAAGGACAGGCGTATGCTATTTGGGACAACCAGTTCGGGATATTTCCGGTCATAATCACTAATGGATCCTGAAGTTGACGGTTTGCTTTTGCAGTCAGTTTTACATTAATAAACTCTTGTGCTGATAGAGCACTGTTGTATGGGTCGGACAGGTGGTAGAGCCAACCCCAATGACGACTCAAACCATAGATGACACGTAAGAGTGACAGCACTTCCAAAGACAAGTCTTGTACTGTTATACTCGACGGCAAATTTGGTTTAAGGTATGCGTCTAATGGTGAGGAAACTCCCGGTGCTTTGCCTTCGACCCAAAGTTCGTCTTTCTTTTTGTTGACTCCCTTCCCACCAGCACTGCCTTTATTACCTCTGCGTCCGCTTTGATTGTAGTTTTGATTATTATTACTATTATTTGAGTTCCTATTCGTCAGACATTGACTTGAATTGAAAGTAGTGTTTGTGTTTGCACTCGAAGACGGACTACCAGTGCTTTCAACGTAGGCCTTGTAGTGAATGGTATGAGTGGCGACCCATATGTTCGCGTGACCGACAGGTGTTTCAGATTCGTTGTCAGTTTCGTGTCCATCGGTTTGACTGTTGTGTCCGAAGGCGTACTGTTTGATGGCCTGATAGACAGTCATATTATACGGCAATACATGCTCTCCGATGAGGAACTGGAGTCTATGCCGGCCCTGATTCTGACTGATCATCATCGCCGCCATATTGTCATCAAATTCTTCATCAGAGATGTCATCATCGCTCGCGTCTTCGTCCTCATCCCTAATCTTTCCGTAACCTCTGATCACTAAATACCGTTCAATGGCCTGAACTAAAGCCAAGGGATCTATTTTGACGGGTCCTCCCCTCCACTGCCGAAGGTTTGCACACTCGGGATGTCTTTGCAAATTACACTTCAATTGATGAGTATTGAAAAACTTGAGTGCACTCGAGCCCCGAATACTTCCACTTCCAGAGCCAACTAAGTCGTGAACTCTGACCGGAAACTGTTCCAACTGAGAGACACAGGCATTCAATTTGCATACCAGTGCCGAGAGAGGAGTACTGTCTATATTGGCGCTCACTATTGAATTCAATTGTAATGAGTCTTCGACTGGAGTTCCGAAAAACACGTGAAGAAAACTACGGAGTCTTTCGTCTCGGCTTTCATTGGTATCGGTATTAGAGACCAGGAAAGTGAGGAATCGGGTGACAACTCCCGAATGGATTAATTCAAAGGAAGAGATGTCGCCCTCCATCACAACCGAACGAATCTCTTCGAGTGCTTTGATATGATTTTCGTTCAACATTTCAATCGCTTTTGTCAATCGATTCAGTATATTGAGAGAGGGATGGGATTTAGTGTCAGCGCTCTCACAAATGGTTTGATCGTCTTTGAAGTATTTATCTTCAAAACTCTTGGCCTGTTCTTTGATCCAAACCCTTATCTTCTCTTTATTCCCACTATTATTCGGTGATCGCTGTAAAGGAGTTCTTGAGATCGATGTGTGGTCTGAGGAATGGGAGGCCAACTGAGAACGACCGGACAAGAGAGTGCTATTAGAGCTGACGAGTGCTGGCGAGCTATTGTTCCAACGGCCCCAACGCGCCGGATGTAGACTTTGAAAGAAAGCGCTGGTCTTCGCTGCGGCGGAACTGAATCTAAAGGCCGGTCGACCGCGACTACTATGGGTTACGGTATGTGTTGGCACTGAGGGGTTAGAACTCAACAGATTTGTTGTGTTGTTGTTATTCGTAGAGGAATTGTCGCCAATAAATATGGGAAGAGATATATAAGGAGTGGTGAGAGTTGTGGACGACATCTCAGACTCAGTATAATTGCGGTTAACATTAGTGGCAGAGCTATGAGTGCTATAACTCCTCAAATTCAATGTCGAACTGTTATCACTTTCACTCCTTGTCTTACGTGTTGTACCCGAACTACCGGTGCAAACAGTCTTTCGAGTTCTCTTGCGTTTAAGTGTTTCGTCGTTTCTGTTGACAAAACTTTATTTAAAATATATTTCATTTAAAAACAAATTATTCTTTGAATTGATTCTGAGCTCAGAATCCGGTAAAGCGTTTGGAAAGACATCTTCAGCTTATGTCAGATTAGGTAAGGGTTAGATCATCATTCACTCAGGGACAATTTCACAGTGCATTGAGTTTGAGATCAATAATGAAAAGACATGACTCACCCCGTGTTGACTAAATGGTCGGACACTGCGATCGTGTCGTCGACACTGCTTGCGGACATCACATCCGGAGAAGAGGCGGTTGGAGTGACCGGTACTGAAGTGCTCAACGAAGTGAGAGAGTGAGCTGAAGCACAGTTAGACTGACTCGCATTGAATCCGTTTGAAAGAGCACTTTGGACTGAAGTGGTGAAGACATCTGTGGTTACATCACAGGGAGGGGAGGCTTCTAATGGGGAACTGTTGGGAGGGCTTATATTCATTGTGCTTTCAAAGAAGACGGGTTGTGATGGATAGACCGGTGCGGAACTGGAACCAGCGATTGGTTCCATTTTGACCACAGATAATGAGGTTAGATTTGAGGGCGAAGTAGAGGCCGGGGAAGACTCGACATTGTCCTCTCCTTTGGCCAGCTTTTGGATTTGATGTATAACACCTTCACGTCTGAAATAAATAGCGAAAACTTCGGGCAGTTTTTCCATTAATATGTTTGCCATTTGTGTGGCCCCGACAACAATCCGTAGGTCAGGTGAGGCCAACATCGTTGCGATATGACTGGAAACGGCCTGATTTCGTAGGACAGCCTGCAATAAGTCATTCGATGCATAGTATATAATACGCAACAACGCTTTGAGGCACTTATGCCGTACCGCCGGACCCGCGGAACTGCTATACACTTCATACAAGACATTAAAAAGAGATTTAATGAAAGCGCTGGCAATTTCCGGCTCTTTCTCAAGGCTTTCGGCGCGCGGGTCGACAATACGTATACTTGAATGTGAAAGGTTTGTGACATCAGTGGCACAGTTGACTCGGCGTTGAACAGCACGTGATGTTCCCGTTTCTTCATTAATCTGTTGCATAGAATTAAAGTCTATGACATATGTCCGGCCCATAGTTGACAAACTGATCTCGTCTTCGCCCGACTGTTGGGCCGCTTCTATGATTCGGTTATCAATAGAGCTGTACGGATGCCATAGCCCTCTGTCGTCCTTCCACTGCCATAAGATTGTGTCCGATTGGACACCAATTTGTTTAGTTAGAAGACTGTCGACACTGAATATGCCGTCCGATGGCAACCGAGGCATCAGTTCTCCGATCAATGAAGTGATTTCAAAGAGTTCTTGTGGACTGCGGTTCACTAACTCTATGTCTTCCTTCGTAGCACTCGATCCCAACAACAGATACCGAAGTGTTTCGCAAATATCTAAACACAAGTGATGTGAGAAAGGGTTGGAATGAATAACTGTTTACTCAATACTCACTTAGTTTTAAGAGTTGAACCGCTATTTCAGGACACGACGAGCACATAACTGATAGCATACGTATCACACTAACGAAAGTACCGGTGCTTATGACGGGAGGTATGACAACCAATAATTGTTGTAAATTTGTTAACAAATTCTTTGAAGCGATTTCACTAATAATATGACACTCGAGTTGATAGCAGTCCACTAATCGGGAAAAGGCCTGACATATACTCTCAACTGATTTCTTGTCGGGATGTGTCAAATGTGAGCTCAAAGTGGCCAACGATTCCTGAACTAAGGGAAACTCATCGACGGTTAGGTTTTGGCAACAGTTGGCTGTAATGGAAAGGGCAGAGCGTTGGGCGTTAATGGAGAAGAAGTCCAGATATGTCAGACACGAAGACACTCCTCGGGCGTGAAGTATGGCTTTACTGTGACGTCGGGACAACATCTCCAGTGCTGTCAATGACTGTTCCGCGACATCCATGCATTGGATTACTTGTAATTTTTCAAGAAATACGGGAACGGCGTCCACAACTACAGCCGAAGAACGGGGTAATGACTCCATCATATAAGTGAGTGCACGACACGCGTGATTCATAATATCGAAGTTGTGTTCCATTGACAACAAGGTTATGAGCGCCGGAACGACTTGTTTGACTGGAAAGCCTGCCAGAGTGTCCTCATTGCCCATAACCAACAGCTGACACATTTCCATCACTGCCTGGAGTTGTTGGCCTTCATCTCCAGTCGCTTGTAGTCCTTGAAGTAGTTGATGGGCTTTACTGCTGGAAGAGGTGCCGATCGAACGGTTCAGTAAGTGTTGCATTCGTGGCCCCAGAGCTCCGAATAAGTGCGGCGGTAGTCCTCGTGCTTCCAGGAGTGCCTGCAAGCGACCCATTTCGCTGTCGTCCGATTCACTATCGGCAGAAGCGGCCGCCGCTAACACATTGGCCACTGAAGCTACTGATGCGCCAACTGATGTCGATTGAGGTCCTGTGGAGAGACTGGCGGACGCACTGTTCAAAGAGCCATCCGTTCGAGCACTGTCTGAATTGACGACATCTTCGTCCATAACACCACTTCTTGTTGAGCCCCTAAGAAGTCCCAATCGACCAGTAGTTCCTCCAGAACTAGTATGAGAAACAGAGGTAGTGTGTGGTCCGACAGAAGTGCCGGCGCCTGAAGTCGATGAGGGATTGTTTGGCGCTTTGGTGTTTAGGCGAGAGGAACGCCGACGAGAGCTGGCACACGACCCCGTTGTAGATGTCCCGTCCGGACCTATATTCAGTGGCGCCGACAAGTCTCGTGAACTATTGTTCCCAATTCTGATTGAATTTGAACCGCTTTTTAAACGTTTTGTGCGAATCGGGTCTTCAGTGTTGGCAACAAATGTAGGATTTGTTTCACCTCTTTGTAAGTCTTCAGTCCCTAATGTCTGGCCAGACGTTGACTGAAGAAGTGATGAAACAGATATCGAAAACTTCTTTCTTGGCCTTCCCTTACGTTTCGGGATTTCAACTGAAGAGGAAAAGGATGTCCTTTCCTTCCGTTCCTTATCTATACTTAGATTAATAACAGTCGAGTCTATAATGAAATCAATTATAAATAAACACCAATTGAGTGCCAAATCAAAGGCCAGACCTATAGAAGTGGATTCCCTCTTATGCTTCTTTCCGGGAGAGGAGTCCTCTTCTGATAATCGTTTTGTGTTTGGTTTTGATTTCAATGAAAGATCACTTACACTGTAATCAACAGCGCTTTGGGTTGAAGTGGAGGCGAGTTCTCCAGAACTGGAGCTTTGGTTATAAATGTCTTTTTTTGTCGCTAAAGATCTCGAACTAAATGACAAACAATTGGATTACATATAAACATCAAACACATGGAGACCGCAAGTGCTAACCGGGTTCTGATCGGTGACCTCGAGCCTAACCAACGTTGAGCAGACCGAGCTATTGTCCCCTCTTTATGACTCGACTTTCTGTCTGCCATATAAGACAATTCTAAACAGACCTAACATTTGATGATTTCATCCATTCATTCATTCAATTGAATACTTCTGTAAAGTCATTGAAAATTAAATCAAAAATCAATAAAATTTCAAATTTTTCTTCAAATTATTAATCGATTAATGAATTCATAACTAAATTATAGATTGAAAGCAAAACTCAAACAAAGTTTTCATTAAAATATAATAAATGAGAAAATATTTACACAATTAATGGTTTGCTTTAAATTACAAAACTTAAAAAACTGGGATCAGATGTAGTGTTAGGTATAAGTGCTAAGGTCTGCACAAATACAAACACCAAAACCCAAATCTAAAATCGCTGAACGCATAGCATATAATACACACAACTTCTTGACCTATATTTTGTCACTATTTCTCAGTTGAGTTCAGAAATTTTAAGTTTCAATAAAATAACAATCATTTGAGCACTGAATCCAAATCTACTCAATGTTTGAACTGATTATGAAATAAAAGTAAAACTAATTATTAATAATTTGCTTTCATTTGCATTCAAAGCCTTAAAAGTCTATCAATTAATAAAAATTAATTTACAAATCAATGCAAACGGTATTGAAATTGAGTATAAATTTGACAAAAATACTCAAAACTCAAATTCAATTCAATATTAATTGAATGAATAAAAAGATTAACGATTTTGAGCTCACTTTTGAAGGAAATAATGGATTACGACATGAAATACCAGTTATTTTGTTAATGAATGAAACAAATGATTAAATTTCTCAAAATCTGATCTCAAATCAAGTGTTTAACACAAAACACGACAAAACTATTACTGATTTTAGTAATTACTGCAAACTATTTGCAAATTTTTAATTAATGTTTATTTAAATCTATTTTAATTCAAAAATAAATAACTATTTATAAGAAATGACTGAAAACTCAAACACAAAAAATATTTGTATTTAAAGGGAAAGACGTCTAAAAATAGTTACGCTTTTGAAGACTATTTTATCAGATTTTCAATTGAATACAAATGATATGAAAAATAATAACAATTTATAACACAATTAATGATTGAAAGCAAAAACACTGATAAATGCTATGAAAGGCTATTGAAGTGATTTAATGGACAAAAAATACTTAATATTTGACAAAAACAAAGGAAAAGTCAATCATTGAGTCATATATTCATTATTAGTCTAACCATTGATTAAAACATTGTTATAATTAGTCCAAACCTTACGACCAAATCATTAATAGATATTATATAAGCATTTCATTTCATATTATATCAAAAAATGACAAAAAATTCAATAAAAAAATAATTAATATTAAACCCAATCGACGAGTGCTTAACAAAACACTACAATTCAATTGAAACGACCCTTACTTTCATTACTTTCATTGTTTAATATTGATTTCAATTCAATGTAAAACTTAACAAAAGATTTGTCTATTTATTGAGATTTAAATCAAATTAAAAGTAATTTCAAAAAAAATATTTCAAAAATGAGTCAAACCTTGAAAACGATTGAAATGAAACACAAAATACACACAAAATGGTTGCGAAATAGCATATCATCGATGGGTTTGGACACCAACTCAACAACTGATCCATCAATTAATCACTCAATCAATGAAACCAATGGTTAATAATAGACAACAATTTGTTTGAAATAATTGTTACAAAAGTTGACAAAAATATTCAAACATTTGAAACAATAATTGCTTTTAAAGTGAATTCAATTAAGTATTGAAAGAAATGACGCAAAAGTGCTGTCATTTGAATACCTGTGCTCTCAGTTAAACATCTCGACAATCAACGGATACTTACGTCCAATTGAGTGATCCCTTGTCCTATCAATTGATGGCCACAATGAAGACAATCAATGATTTTGGTTGAGATGTAATGCAAAACAGTATTGAAATGGCGTTAAAGACTTAATACGAGCGACGAATGAATCGTATGTTTGAGAAAGCATTCACTTTAGGCTTACATTGCATTCACTTTAGACTTACATTACATTCAATCCAATAGTTTTGAAGCTTTCTCTACACAAGACCTGTTGTTATGGAGAATAACATACACTACAGTCATATGCCAACCAATACTCCACCCCTGAGATACGCCCTTCACTACCCCTGCACTACCCCTCCCACTGAACACAAGCACCACATCTGGTGTTCACTCACTCCCTGTACCACAGGTTCAGTGCCAACACATTGTGGACACCAGAGGTGGCGCTGAAGACCATTGAAGTGAATGACAACAAAAAGGGTGGGATTTATAGACATTTAAATTTAAACACAAATGACGTCTCAATTAGTTTTGTTTTGTTTGTAATGTAAACAAAGACATCATTTGACGACAGGTTTACTGTATTTTTACATTCAGTGCACACAAAGTCAGTGTTCAAACACTTTCAATCAAATATTGACTTAAATTAATGTAAACTAAAATGACATCACTTTTCACTCATATCTTAGGGTTTTTATACTAAATGTCTGATAAGTGTAGTGTACTATAGGAAAGGAAGGGTAGATAATAACCATTAGGAAAGGAAGGGTAGATAATAACCATTAGGAAAGGAAGGGTAGATAATAACCATTTCCTCATATTTATTGGCAAATCGTTAGACAAACTTCACTTACGATTCATTGAATCTAAAAATTAGAGCTTTTTTTAGATATTACTAAAAAATGACATTTTATAGAAAACATTTGAAACACAACCCAAATGTCCTGTCCATCAGTTGGTGTCAAACACAACCCAAATGTCCTGTCCATCAGTTGGTGTCAAACAAATCAATCTTTTATTAAATATGAAATGAATTTTAAATTTAAAGTGAATTTACAAAAAATATACGAAAACTTATATTCAGTTTAAAAATTCATAATAAAAGACTGAAAATATAGTAATAATTGAAATAAATTGAAATATAATTCATGTCTTTTTCATTGAAAATAAATTTACATTAAAAGCAAATAAAACTCAGTTTTTATAGTAATCGATCAAATCCTTAGCCGAGGGATGGTTTGTCTGCAAACGCAGGGCTATAATGACCGCTTCGGTGCACAAAACTCTTGCCGTTATCTTGTTGTCCATCAAATAGTCGTAAAGTGAGGCCAAAAAGAGATTTATTTGCTTTAAAAGTAAATTGAAATTAAAAACACTATAAGTATTGAAGAGATTGAGTCTAACCGTCAAATGACTCTTCTTATTGTCGTTCTTCTTCTTGTCTGCGATCCAAATGAGTTGATCCCAGAAGTCGTCGTCAATGTATTGCAAACTTTTGATTTTGTCGATCAAATCATTGAATTTCGTTATATTAGTCCCAAAATCATTATTATTGGCCATTCCTTTGGCATTACTGGCCAACAGTTCCAACACATCCTCCCTCTGCCACTGCTCTTCATTCAGATATCTCGTCAAATGGTTGAAGGAATCGACAAAACGTTTTTGTGTTTTCAAATCGTTTGCTTGACTTACAATGGATTCAATGTTTTTGAAGTCCTTTTTAGGAATTTTGAAATTCATTTCATTTGAAAGGTTTTGGAAAATCGGTAAACCGTTTGTTGACTCGGCTTTGGATCCGTTGGTCTCATACTTATAGCCATTTCTACTGTGATTTGAATTCAATTTTTTGGGAAAACCATTCAATTTATGTGTTTTGTTGTCTTGAGTGTTGGTCTTGAGATCAGTTTTGTGACATTTGTTGACCTCTTCCTCGAAATCCAATTCTTCGTCAATGATTGCATTGAATTGAATCACAGTTTCAGTGAATTTACGTTTAATTTTGGGATTGGTTTGGGTTTCAGTGAAAACACAATCATTTGTCTTATTATTCAGTTTTTTGCAGATTTTATTGATTTGATTATCAATTGAATCGTTATATCCCTTGCTTTGGACATCACTACAGATTTTGTCCAATTTTGGACACGGATTTAGTCCAACGAAAGGGAAGTATTGGTCACGACTTGTGTTGTCTTTAATAAGTCTTTTATAGGATTTCAGACTTTTCTTCAGTTTCTTCACAATATCTGAAGACGTTTTGTGAATAATAATAGGATTTTCTTCATTTGAATTCATATTTAGTTTCAATTATTCATTCATTTCTCAAATTATTACAAAAATTAATCAAATATTTAACAAAAATTGAAACAAAAATCACATTTTATTTGAAATGAAATGCTTTTGTGGTGTCTTTGGGTTCAAAGCATTTCAACTTTTATACACATTAGAGCTGTTCTCGCACTCAATGTCCACCAAAACCCAAACCGTGACCTAAAATGACCTAAAATTGAAGATATAATCAAAAATTGAGTTTAAAATCAAAGGATAGACAAATGTTTCACTAATTTTCACTCAATTTTTGTAATTTTCATAAAATTATAATTAATTTTAAATAAAATTAAAACATTTGACAACTATTTGATTGCATTGAAGAGCGGTTTGGGGTTGGGTTGGGGTAGGGCTAGGGTTGGGTGAGAGGGTAGACATAAATGATGTGAAGGAAAGGTTGAATTGTTTCACATATTTGTTCACAAATTGGTGTCAAATATGAAGACATAATTGACTTTCAGTTTTGTTTATCTATTTATGACTGCATTTGTGTTGACGTGTAATACGAGTCAGGATTTCATTAAAACTAAATCTGATTTAAAGTAAAACAGATTTGAAGTGAAACGCAATCTAAAGACCAATCACTACACCAATCCCTACACACGTGGCAGTTGTGCAGCGATTCATACCTACCAGTGCTGATAGACATACCAGTGTTGAACACATCAGTCGTTGGTTTAATTGCGTAGAAATCCAAACAAAAGTGTTTTCATTGAATTGATTTGTAGTCCAAACCGGTGACCGAAAGCCAAATCCCGAAGCAATGGTTAAATCCCAGCGAATGAGAGTCGCCAACGAAAAGGCCTCAAAGAATGTCCAAAACAGGGGAAATGTGCCAAAAACTACAGTAAGGGGTCATTCATGTGATTAATTGAAATGTCATTTAACCCTAATTTGTATACCAGAAGGCATCGGACGAGAAATACCCGGTCGGGCCGTGGATGTTAGCCCTCTTCGTCTTCGTGGTCTGCGGGTCCGCTGTCTTTCAAATCATTCAAAGCATAAGATTTGGTTAAAAATTAATAAAAACTTTTGAAAAACATTTAAAAACTATTTTTAACTCAAAATTGTTTATTGTTTTCCGATTTTTGTGTCTTTTGTTTAATATATTAAATAATTTTTACTCCAATTGTGAACACAATTGACATTCCGTTCAACACTTTCTCTAAATTTCAATTAAATGTAAAATATTTAAACATTTTTTTCATTTTATTTCTCAAATATTTTATGAATAGTTTTGAAATAACTTTACATTTGTTTTCAATTATGGTTTGGTTTTCAATGAATTCATAACATATTGAAGACATAGAGCTTTGAATTGAAATGAGAAATGAGTTTCACTTAAAAAAAACATAAAATTAATGAAAGAAATAATATTTTGAACGAAAAGTGAAATGTTTTTAAGAATTTGATTAACAATTCATTCATTCATTCATTTCCGAGCCGTCGGGTTCTGACTCCGCGTCCTGTTGTTCATCGCCTTCTCCTTCACCTTTAGAGACATTTAATGCGTATTAAAATTCAAATATTTATCAAAACATATGTGATATCCCATACCTTCGTCATCCCTTCCCCTCTTCTTAGCCCTATATTGCCTTCCGGGAGCTCTATTGACCGGGAGATCAAACTCATTGTGCTGTATAAGACTGGCCCTATAGGTCATCAATGGCTGCCACTCGTCGTTGTGAATACCTGGCAAAGCATTCTTCACATACCGATCCAAATACGTGAGACTATTATTCAAATATAAAGTGTTTTCAATTGAAATGATTTTATGTAAACCGAAATCATGTCATGTCTTACACAGTCTTTTTGTCCGGTTTCATGAGTTTGTTAGAGAATTCACCGATGATTTCAAGGAACGGTAGATTAGGCGGTGGTCCCAATGGGTTCTCAGGGTTCTCAATGGTGTTAAAAGTGAAATGAATGCCTTCCCTATGAATGGCTGCGACGGCGTCTCTGTTCTTCATATTATCCAAACCGAAAGACAGTGCAAAACGTTTGGCCAACTCTTTGAGTGATTGAAAGTTTTCGTCCTGTTTTGTGAATGCGTTTGGATTTGTCGGCGCCTCAGCTCTCAGTTCCATAAATACACTGATGAGAGCACTGGCCATAGTTTTAGCGCAAACCACTTTATTTATTTCTCTTGCTTTACCCAAAGTTGTCTTAATTATGTCCCCGTATTGGCCGTAGAACTGGAGGTTTGGACAGACATTTAAATTGGCATTCATTTGATATAAGTTGGACTCACTTTAACGTAATGTTTGATAACCACAGCCGAGTGTCGCACAGGTATTATGTTATATACAACGAGTTTACAAAAAGCGGACAAAAAGTGTCGCTTTTTATGAAGTGCTTCCAATCCACTGTTTGTCTTATTCGGGTCTTCGGTCTCATCTGTAATGCAAATCAATATTAATATAACACTGAAACCCGTAAATCCATTCAAACCTTCGTCCTCTTCAACAAACACTTTCTGCTGAATGAATGTCTCGAGTCTTCGGATGAGATTTGCGTCGGGTTTGTAGACCAGGGATGAGAGAGATTGGGATTCAGATTCCAATTGATGGCAGAATATTACCAATAAATCGCAAATAGAATTGAATGCCTGTGCGATACAAATGGGATATAAATGGGATACAAATGGGTTTCAATTATAACATTAAACATAAGAATTGATTGAAACCTCTTCTTCGAGTTCATGGCTTTGATGGTCGAGTAATGAACGCATTTCTGTCATAAACTCAAAGAGTTTGTTCTTAACAGTAATTGTGGTCTCAGTTTCGGCACCCGATTGTGACAAACCATTCAATTCCCAAACTAACCCCATATGACACGCACTGATGGCATGTTTGACAGCATTAAACGGCACTTCTTCGGGGTCTGAGTTCGCAGTTTTGATCCATCGGTTAAACATGTCGTCCCAAATGCCATAAGAAGTCAAGTCATGGCAGGAATAGAAAACTGAGATCTTTTTCAATTGCATTATAACTAAGAGCTTCTCTTCATCACCGGTTGGGTTGAGTTCAAACCTGTCGATAGAGTTCTTGTATTTGTTGCAAAGGGTGTCGATTAGAGTGCTCTTCGAGAGCCAAACACTTCGGGCATAAGAGAAGTTCTCTTCATTCAAGTACTCATATGTCTTGACCGCCGATTCCAACACTTCTTTATCGGTTCCTCTTTCGACGATTTGTGCGATTAGTCTTAAAAGTGAGTCCAAGTGTTCGGTTCTGTCCGTGAAGTGACTCAATTCAAAGAACTGCGGAATTATCAACAAATTTGCAATCTTTTCGGGATCTGCTTGGTATTTGTCCAACAGTGCCGGCAGAGTGAGAATAAAGTGTTCAGAGATTCTACTCTTGTCTTCTTGTACTTGTTTTGTCTCTTTAGTGGTCAGTTGTCTGCGTTGAGGTCCTCTACCTATGGGTGTCTCTGCAGTCGCCGCTTGTCTCACACAACAGACCATTAACTCAATCAGAGAGGCCTCCTGTCTGTCATCCAACGCCTCCTCGTCAGGACCCGGCTCTTCAAGTAAGAGGTCAGTCATACACTCCCAGTCCTTCATCATAGGATGACTATCAATAAGACTGTCGCACAGGTAGGCCCCGTGTTCGTGGAGTTCACTCTCAATGTAGAACTGAATTAAATCTCTGATAAGCGGTGTATGAATTGACCGCTTCTTTCCCCTCCGACTCCTTAGGTTTGCAGTCGACTCCTCGTCCACTTGAAAGAGCTTTTCATTGAGGAACTCTCCGGCCGCCTGAGCCACCGATCGGTTGGTGGCGTAGACCAACTCATAGACGTGTTCGCAGTCCTTGTCTGTAAGGATATCCCTGTGATGTTTGTGGATATTAATGATGAGTCGTATGGCCTGAACGGCGACTTCAAACTCCTTGTCCAAAGTCATGGCAACGATTCGGTCCTTGAATTTGTTGGTAAATAATTCCATTTTACGGGTAATCTCTTCGCTCTCATAGAGTGGTAACAGTGAGTGCAAGCACTTAAGCCTAACGTCCCCTACTTTGTCGTGAAGATTCCATCCCACGTACTTCAGGTACGAGTCATCCAAGAAAATACCGGCCAATCGTTTCATCCAAATGCCGATCTCAGTCATACAAATGGACCGAATCTCGGGTAACGTATCTCTATATCTGTGGACGAAAATGGATTTGAAGAGATATCCTAACATTGTTTTGATGTCGTCATTGTTTTCCTCCAATTCCTGTCGCTTACTCATCAACATATCCAACCGTTCCGACGAGCGTTTGGCACTCGAGGGTGTCTTCTGTCTCTCCGCTTCATATTGTCGTTGAGTGTTATCCAAATTAATGCTTAGAGTGAGCGCCACATCCACTAAAGCAGTCATCAATTTCATTGCCGCCAAAGTGGCCGTATGTCTGAAGGCCCGGACCTGACTGTCCGACAGTCCAATAAGCAGTGAAATAATGCTTTCCATCAAAAACTGGTCGTAAATGATAGAGTACTGGCACTGACGGACCAAAGTGTGAATGAATTCACAGAAATTACTCCGAAATTTCTTCCATTGAGGGCCAGTCATCACAAGAGGATAGTCAGCGCCCTCTTCATCAAACTCTTCTACGAGTGCTCTTATAATCTGTCCGTTATCTAAGGTCTCCCTCATCTGTGGCGTAATCTTTCCCTTACAGCCCGAAGACCTGATGAAGAACTGCATTAATTCAAGAATAGCTGCGTCTCTGTCCTGACGGTAGGACTCAATCCATTCGTCCACAACTGACTGCAGCGCCGATCGGCCGCCTCTTACGGACTCAAACAGACTATTACTGTCTTCAAGACTCCTATTGAGAGTCGTGTCGGCAATCGATCGGTTCAAAGAAGGCCTTCCGCGACCACCGCCTCGTCCGCGTCCGCCACCTCTTCCACGCCCTCTACCCCTGCGTTTGCCATCGTCTTCAGTGGCCACAGAAGTATCGTTTGAGTCTTCAGTTCCCTGCGATGTGTCCATTGATGGCATGTACTCGTTGTCATCGCGTCCAACGAAAGAGTGGTCGACATAAGCAGACGAATCATCGGTCGGATTATACAACGGGTTGTGTCCGTAATGGTCGCCGCCATCGACGGCCCCTTCTTGTGGTTCGACCGCCAATTGAGTGGCTTTACGTCTTCCGCGCGGCATATCTGCAGACAATGAATGGATTTGACATTAAATGTGATTTAAATTAACATTTGTTTCAATACTTCTTTGGATTTAAAGACAATTTGAAAACAAATTGAATTTCAGTTTATTTTAAAATTCACTCAAAAGTAGTGAAAACACTCACAAAATGACAGCAAAACTGAGTTTGCGTACAAAACAGGCGATGGGTTTGACGATGGGTTTGGCGCCAACACAGGCAACAGGGGTTGGGTTAGGCTCAGGGTATTGCATAACTTTGAATGAGGGGTTCAGTCAATCATTTTATCCATATTTTTATTTATTTATTATAAATAATTGAAAACATTTTAAAAATAACTAAAATTATTGCAAATATTTGTAAACTTTATATAAGTTTCAGATCTTTTCAGTGATTCTGTGATTCAATCACTAAATCATTGATTGTTTGCGAGATTTGGATATAATTTGTGATAATTTTCAGCAAAACTTTTTGAACTCTTTTCTGAAGTTTTGCTTTGATTTTCATTATTCCTAACGTATTGTCCACTCATTTGAATGTCTTTCCGGTATTGAACCACAAAATCCAAATAGTCTTCAAATTTCATGTTTTCAATAGACTTTTGGATAACTTTTGGAAAAAATTGTCATTAATTTCAGTTATTTTTGATTTAATTTGAATACAAACCAAACATAAAGTGTATGAAAACACCCATAAAACTGACGATTAAAGGCTTTATTGTTATAAAAGTCTTTAAAACAAATTCAAAAACATTTAAAACTAATATTAAAATCATTTTTAAGTTTCAGTGGTTTTGTAACAAAACTTTTTGAAATTCAAATAAATTGCAAATCATTTCAGTCTTTAAATACTATCCAAAAGCTGACGTCTTCTTAGACTTACAATTGAACTCACTTTAAGCAAGTTCAATTTTCATATCGATTTCAATTCAGTAAAAAAATATATAAATGTTTTTAAAAAATGTAATAAATTTTCAAATATTTTTAATTATGTTTTTTAAATATTTTTTTTGTGAAAAATGACATTCAATTAAAAATTGATGAAAAGAGTGTGAATTGTATCCAAAATATGACTCAAGTATTCAAAGTCTACTAAAAATACAAACACTTTATGCAATGCTTTTGAAATAGTTTTCACTTTTTATCAAAAATTGTTTTTTTCACTCAAATTGTGATAAATTTTTGTTAAAATTAATTAATGTTTTGTTTATTTAAGAGATTTTCAATCAATTGATTATATTTTTAGTAATAAATAACTAAATCCTAATCAATGAACCGAAATAGAGGTCAGTCACGGGTGCCGTCGTTTGCGGTCTTACTGTTAGTCAATGAACTGATCCGAAGCGCCACTACTTATGGCATACCGACCATCACTTTGATGACAATCATCGGACAAATGCTTATATTTATGGGAATTATTCCGGTATTGAAAGCATTGCTTATATTTTGAACCAATTGTTGATGTCTTTGAACAACAGATCCATTTGGGGAACGTATGGGACGTTTGTATATCTTATAACGCAATCGTCGGTAGAAAACAGTATTTAAGACTAGTTTTGAGTCAATTAAGTCACGGCGACGATTGGCACCTGTATTACAATATGGTGTCATTCCTATGGAAGGGTAGATCACTTGAGACAAGACTCGGAAGCATTAGATTTGCCATAACTTTAATTGTTTTTACGTTTTCGACGGCTTTTACGTATATTTTCGTCAATAAACTCATTTCAGACACAACTGAAGACATTTCGTATTTAAATCACTGTTCGGTCGGGTTTTCGGGTAATTATTATTTCAATCATAAAGTAGTGAATAATTAATACTTTTCTCAAAACAGGAGTTATATTTGCACTCAAAGTATTGACCACTCATTACGATAGGAGTCATGTCTCGTATTTTATGGGACTTCCGATTGGCTCTAAATATGCCGTTTGGGCTGAACTGGTCTTAATTCAGATGATTTCACCGAACGCTTCATTTGTCGGCCATTTGGCCGGAATTTTGGTCGGTTTGGCGTATATTTATGGACCACTGTATCACATAATAGAGATCCCGACGAGTATTGCATTTAATGTTTCGGTTATTTATTATTAATATATTTTCCGTTAAATCCATAGAATTATTGACCGAAACTGAAACCCAATCTAATAATAGAGGAAACGGTTATTCAAACCATTCGTATAACAGGTCTTCAAATTCAGGCCATTATTATGAACGCTATGTTCCCAACAATATGTCAGAAGAAGAACAGTTGAGAAGAGCTTACGAGCAAAGTATTAATGACTCCAATGGTTATAACCCGTATCCCCGACCGACAGCACAGCCAACAGCACAGCCAACAGCACCTCCTTATCCAACAGAAGACACACCCGGTTATCCTACCCGTGCCTACAACAGTCAATCAGAGGTCGAAACACTGAGAAGACAACGACTCAAACGGTTTCAAAATTTTTGACAATTTTTTAATATTTAATAAAATTTTAATATTTTGTGAATATTTTTAAATAAATTTATTAAACGTTAAAAACATTTGATTTTATGTTTGAATATGTGTTTTATTGCGAACCCTTTTGACCCCCAAATGAACGCTTAGTTTATGTGCTTTCATATTAGACTTCTTCGTGAAGTGTTGGTCACAAACATCACATTTGAATGACTTGTCTCTCGTGTGAGTCAAACGGTGTTCCCGTAAATGAGATTTTGTTGAACACTTCTGCGGACAGACATCGCAGAGGAATGGCTTCACTCCGTTGTGAGATCTCTGATGGGCGGGTAGTGAACACCTGTTGTTAGTCTTATAATCACAACCAATCCATTGACAGACATATGGCTTAAGACCCAAATGAGTCCTTTTATGAGTCAATAAACTGTTTGATTGTTTGTATTGTTTGTCACATTGAGGCCAATCGCAGACAAACCGCTTGTGTCCGGAGTGGACAGATAGGTGTCGGTCCAGGTTTGCGCCGAAAGGTGTGGTATACCCACATCCAGGCCATTGACACTCATATGACTTACCGTTTGTTGTCTTTTGTTTGACTTTCTGTTTACACTTTTGTTGCTTTTGTTTACCACTTATTAACCGCTGTTTGTCTTCAAAGCAATCATTGGTTTCAACAAAATCTTCATTAATATTGAAAACACTTTGATTTGAATTAAACCCTGATTTCAAGCAATTGTTTAATTCATTTAAAACCCTTTCGTTGTCTTCAATGACTGCTTTCAACTGCTTTTTAATGTTTTCTTCATTTGATTGACAAATGATTTCTTTAAACAGTCTTTGATTTAATTGCAAACTATTTATTGATTTTTTACACTTTTGTAATGAATTATCCATTAAATGGTGTTTTCATTGAATATTAAATCCAATTTCAAAAAACACTTCATTTGTAATACAATTGCATTCAAATGCAGTCCAGACTCTCGACTCCAGAGGTCTATGTCGTCAACAATACAATTGTCTCTTCAGTGGTTGTGTTGGGAACTCATCGCCACCTGTCGTGAAATCATGTAAACATGTATCCACCTTGTTATCCACCTTGTTATCCACCTTGATGATTTTTCAATCAAATGTATTCCAATAACGATAAATCTTTTTAAAGTAAAAATAACCTCCAAATGGTATGCATAATGACTGTGCAATCGGCCAAAGTGTGCAAAGTGTGCAAAGTGTGCAAAGTGTGCAAAGTGTGCAAAGTGTGCAAAGTGTGCAAAGTGTGCAAAGTGTGCAAAG